>JAHIAM010007886.1:0-17530 GCA_021605205.1 Aegilops longissima | reverse complement strand
CATTACCTTCTCGTAATCGCTAAGAGATTTCACCGACCACCAAAGTTCAAGTATCTGCTATCAGCCGACCTGAACCTCCGCTGCCAGAGATGGATGGAGACTGCAGATTTTGATTTGGGTATTTTCTATACGCCGCAAGGCTAATGTAATGGCTGATGCCTTGAGCCGCAAGTCTTATCGAACCACCTCCAGTTCACAAAGTTCAGCCTCACTGGAAGAGTTCAAAGTGAACCTCCATATTGTTCCTCCGGCACTCGCCTCCTCCGGAGTTCCGCAAGATGAACCTCCATGTTGTTTCCTGTGGGTTCTCTCAATACCCTGGCTATGGTTGATTGTGGACACCATCAAATGGATACGTAATGTGACGATGAAGTCGAGAGGATTAAACTTTATCTCGCAGAAGGAAAACCTCATTCTTCATCAGGATGACGATGCACCTTATTCTTCAAAGGTCGCTTAGTGGTACCGGTAAGAGGCAAACCTGAATCACTCCAAAGGTTATGAAAGAAGCTCATGATACGCCTTTGTCTATTCATCCCAGAGCACCTCAAGATGTACCAAGACATTCGCCGAGATTCTCGTGGTCTAATATGAAGCGAGACAGACATCAAGAGATGTTGTCCGAATGTGATGTTTACGTCCGATCAAAGCAGAACATCAACGGCTCGGCCGAACTCTGCGAACCTATCTCTATTCCTGAATGGAAATGGGACCATGTTGAAATGGATTCTCACACCGGATTTTCCAAATCGCAGTAAAGGTAATGATGCAATTTTGTCGCCATTGACCGGCTTTCTAAAGTTGCACATTTTCTCGGGGTCAAAGAAACGATCACCGCTAGTCAGCTTTGCAACGCCTATATGTCCAGAATTGTTTCACTTCACGGTATTCCACCGTTATCACGGACCGTGGCAGTTTATTCACTTCAAGATTTCGGGCAAGTTTTCAAGAGGTTATGGGGACTCATTTATCTTTAGTACCGCTTTCATCCGCAAATACAAGGGCAAGTTGAACGTGTCATTCAAGTTCTCAAGACATGCTTCGAAGCTTGTGTTATTTCCTTCGCAAGAAATGGGAGGAATCTCTCCCATGCTGAAGTTCTCTTATAATAATAGCTATCAAGCTTAGTCTCTAAGATGGCCCCCTTCAAGTGTTATATGGATGAAAGTGCCAACCCTCCGAACTGGTCAAAACTGAGGAACGCCCACTCTTCGTCCGGATATTATCCAACATGTCAAGAACAAGTCCGATTATTCGCGAGAATCTCAAGACTGCCTACCACGCTAAAAGAGTAATTATGACCGCTATCATAAAGACATGGTCTATCAACCTGGCTAAAGGCTCATCTTCGCTACACCAATGAAGGGTGCTCACCGCTTCGATCATGCGCAAGCTAGCCTCGCTATATTGGCCCATTCACTATTCTCGAAAGGCGTGGAAAAGTGGCATATCAACCGGAGCTTCCGTCAACATTTCTCAGTTCACGATGTGTTCCACGTGTCACAACTCCGACGCTGTTTCAAGGACCCAATCCGGAAGCGTGGACCATGAAGTGCTAGAATTGCAACAGACCTCTCCTATAAAGAGCATCCGTCCGCATTCTCGATCAGCTGAACGCCACACACGCCGAAGCGCGATCAAGTTCTCAAAGTCCAAAGGGTCAAATCACTCAAGACGGCTACCCGGGAACGCGAGGACCGCCTTCGCAGATGAATACCCCCGACACTTTTCCTTTCTACCTCCTAAATCTCGGACGAGATTTCTTGTAGTGGAGGAGATTTGTAACGCCTCGGATAATCATAAGCTACAAGAATCTCACGCTGATGGTGCCACGCCACTCACACCATGAGATAACTTCAAGTTGAATCAAACTGTTTCAAATTTAATTCAAATATATGAGGACAATAAAAGTTTTCAAAAATTAAAACTAAAATGTTCGGGGTTGTCAAATATTATAAAGTTAATTATGGTGGGGTGCACACATTTTTGTAAAGTGTCTGAATATTTTAAATAAATTAAAACAAAAAAAAAAAAATAAGAAAAGAAAAAAAATAAAACAAAAAAAGGAGAAAAAACCTCTTATTGGCCAAACTGCCAAGCCCACCTGGCCCAAATTGCCAGCCCACGGCCATCCTCCCACCCTCTCTCCCATAATCCTTCATCGGCGAAACCCCCACGACACCCAATCCTCCGATCCCCTTCTCCTCCTCCATCACCGATCCGGATCGGATCGCCCTCGATCCTGCCGGGCCCTGGACGCCGCGCCCACCCCCACCCGACGCCACCTGCCCTCACCTCCTCGATCGTCGACCGGGTCATGAGGAGGCCGACGCCTCAGAAGACGCGATCACCGCCAAGCGCCCCCGCCTCCTCCGGCTGGTCGTGCCTCAGCCCCGAGCACATTACCGAGACCCCACGCTGCCCCCCTGAGCTCTCCCCTCGCTTCCCCGATCCCCTTGGGATCGATCCTCTCGCTCTTCCTGGCTGGTTCCGTTCAAGGCCGCAGCTTCGCATTTCCTCCCTCGCCGGACGCCTCGCCCGCTGAGTTTTCGCTGGCGCTGAGGCTCTGGTTAACTGCGGCTACCATCAATCAAGGCGTTTCGGCGAGCACGCCAGGCTTCGAGGGCCGCTGCCGCCACGCTGGTTGCGCTACAGCCGCACTCGCTTCGCTGCCTGCCATACCTCGGCTCAGAAGCGCGATCCCACGAGGTCTCAAACTCCACCGCTCACGCCAAGGCCGATTCCGCTAAGTCCGGCGGCGTTACTGGCCACCATCTGACGCGGCGCTGAGAGTCGCTCAATGAGCTTAGCCCTCGCCTGGCAGCGCCTCGAAGCTGCTTCCGCCATTCCGGCGAATCTTCCGCGTCGCTGCCGCGATAACTCCCCGACGGGCTGACGTGGCACGGACGGGCTACCTCTGTCATCATCACCCATGGGCCCTCAGGGCCCGCCGGCCATTACCCTGGCCAGCTTTGTGACCGATCTGCCATGTTAATGACATGGGGTCCCCGTAACGTTTAATAAAAATTAATAAATGAAAATAAAATGCTAATTAATTAATTAATTAACTAAGTTAATTAACGTAATTAATCATGTATAATTAACCTAATTAATCTGCTAATTAAACTAACTAGGTAATTAGTTAACAACAACCGACTTAACGGACCCACATGACAGTTCGACTCAAGTCAACTCGCTGGACTGTCGACGCAAGATGACATCATGCCGACGCTATAAATCCATTTTTTCAATTAATTAATTAATTAATTAAATTCTTTTAATTAATAAAATCTTTAGAAAATCATATCTTTTAATCCGTGAATTCTGATTAAAATATTTTCAACATGAAAGTTGCTCGTAACGACGAGACTAATCCGGATACGCAGTCCGCTCGTCCGCCACACCCCCTAACCTATCGAATCCTCGCAACTTTCCTCCGCCCTTTCGCCGAACATATAAACACCGGAATATTTTTCCTGATGTTTCCTTAACCTGTATCACCTCATACCACGTTAGGGCACGCCTAGCATCGCATTTGACATGTCATGCATCGATATGCATCGCTTACATGGTATTCATTGTTTCTTCCTCTTCTCCGGTAGACTACGACCGACCGCTGCCGCCTGGGCATCACTATTTGTTGACGAATTCTCTCTTGCAGAGTAACCAGCAAGCCCCCTTGATCACTGGGATATCGCCTTACTCTCCTCTATACCGCTTGCATTAGAGTAGTGTAGCATGTTATCGCTTTCAGACACTCCTATACTCACTGATAGCCTCGTCCTTGTTACTATCGTTGTTACCTTTACCCGCAATCCTATATGCTTAGTATAGGATGCTAGTATTTCATCTCGGGTCTCTACATTCTTGTCACCGGCAGGTTATATATGATCGGGCCGTGATCACTCGGGAGGTGATCACGGTATATACTATATACTTATACATGATACATGTGGAGACTAAAGTCGGGTCACCGGTGGAGCACCCGAGTGGATCTTGAGGCGGAGCGACAAGGTGGTTGAGACCGCCTAGGAGAGAGGTGGGCTCGCCCTGCTCGCATGCTCATGGATACTTAACACGCTTAACGAGATCTTGGTATTTGATCCGAGTTGGCTACGAGCTTATACGCACCAACCATCTACGTGGGAAAGTTATGGGTACTCGCGCCGTGGTATCACCAAGCACTTCAGCATGTCACGACGGAGCGGCGCTACGCCGATTGGATCGAACGCCACTAGGCTAGGTTCGCTCCCGCCGCAACGCAACGTGTGTGTTTGGGTATGGGGCCTGCACTCTGCGCGCTTAGGTTTAGACCGCGGTTGGCCTCAGTTTAGTGCCTAGGCTGCGACGTGTTGATCTTCCGCGGCGGCATGACCCAGAAAGTGTGTCCGCCAAATGGGATCAAACGTTGTTGGGAAAGCAGCACCGCAGGGAAGTTAATCTATTTGAATAGCCGTGATCTTCAGTAACAGGACGACTTGGAGTTGTACCTTGAGCTTATGACAACTAGAACCGGATACTTGATAAAACACACCCTTCCAAGTGCCAGATACAACCGGTGGTCGCCTTCTCGTGGATATGAGGAGGGGATCGCCGGTAGGATTATTGCTATGTGATGTTACTTGAGGACTTCAACCCACTCCCTTCTACCTGTTGCAAGACAGTGTCCGTGGTTTAGTCTTCGATAAGACTAGCTATCCCCCTCTTATTCTCGCATTCTCAGCAGCTCAGTCCAATCGATATGGCCTCCACACATATATCCATGCATATGTAGTGTAGTTCTTGCTTGTGAGTACTTTGGATGAGTACTCACGTGCTGCCTTGTTCCCCTTTTCCTCCTACTCTACTCGATTGTCTGCAAACCAGCACGATGGAGCCTGTGAGCTGGACGCCACCGGCCGATGACTTTACTACTACTCGAGGTGCTTACTACTACGCAGCAGCCCACCGACGACGCACAGTGAGTAGTTGGAGGATCCTGCAGGAGGCCCGCGCCTCTTTCGATCTCAGATCCTGGCTTTGTGCTAGCCTTCTTAAGGCAAACTTGTTTAACTTATGTCCAGACTTCAGATATTGTTGCTTCGCACTGACTCGCCTATGATCGAGCACTTGTATTCGAGCCCTCGAGGCCCCCGGGCTTGTATTATGATGCTTGTATGACTTATTTTATTTGTAGAGTTGTGTTGTGATATCTTCCCGTGAGTCTCTCGATCTTGATCGCATATACATTTTGCATGCATGATTAGTGTATGACTTAAATCGGGGCGCCACACGCTGTAGAAGCTCTCGCACAAGAAGAGCAGGTGAAGCATGCAAGTAAGGAAGATCAACCTCGACAAATATGAGGAAGATCTCGCACATACAGCAATCAATTGGCGGGCCACTCCAGAGGCAAAGGACGCCACCGCAGCTGCCGAGGCCGCCAAGAAGGAATTGGAAACCAGGTGGCCCAGCTGAGGCCACCCTCCGGAAGAGCGCCGAGGAGGTCACCGGGCTGAAGCGCGAACGCAAGAAGGACGCCTATACTTTTGGCGAAGCTGCGTGGTCGCTTTCACGAGAAGATCAAGGAGCTGCCGACCGCCAAGGACTCCAAGGCGGATTTGGAGTTGAAATCGACCACCCCGACGGAGACGCGCTGAACGGCGCCAAGGAGCGGAAACGGCCTTTGCCGAGAAGATTAAGGCCAACGAGGAGCTCAAGTATAACGCCGCGACCGCCTCGTAATGATCTCGGAGATAGTATAATGCATCGATGTATAGTTCTTGGGACACTCCCCGCCGCCATCCATAATGAGTTGATGGAGCTGGAATGGTGGATCTTGGTACTCTAATCGATGAGAACCTCCAACCCAGCGCCAAGCTCAGCCTATTCTTCAAGGGCGTGTTGCCGGGTTCTGCTGCCCTCCAGAGGAGATCCCAAAGCAATCGGCCGAGGAGTCGCGCCAAGTCTCAAGCCGGGCTCTCTGTAAGGTGCCGATGAAGGTGGCCTTCCGCAACCCAAAGGCCAACTTCACCAACGCCTCAAGTCCCTGCCTCCATCTCGCCGACGCTGAAGCGCCAAGGCCTTGTCGCACTCCATCGAGGATGGTGAGCAGAGTCAAGAGGCTCGATGGCGATCAAGGGACTAGACCGCCAAGTTTATCTTTTCGTTGTCGCTGAGACCATGTTTAGTAGAACAATTTATTAGATCACAAGTCATTTTTGTAATATACTCTATCTTAGGCATCAATTGCAATGTAATTCCCTTTTACTTGATTTCTTCCTTGTATGTTTGTGCCCTACGCTTAGGGAACTTGTCGGCGCTGGCACCTTTTGCCAAAGGAAGCGCTATATGAACGCCAAGAGCCTCGCTGGCGATGCCGCCCGATTAAGCAACCTTGTCGCAACTAGTTGCAGCAGCATTTAAGTTGTTGAGCGGACTCAAACAAAGTAAGGGTGCGATTAGCTACGAGTTGGTTCCTCCGCGACAAAGTTTTCCATACAAAGTACTATCGCTCGAGGAAGATAACTTAAAAATTTAAAACTGATTGCTTAAACTTAGCCACTTAGCTTTTCTGTTGTTTGCTTCCCGGCAAGGTGATACTTCCTCGAGCGACACTTGGTGGTCCACATCATTATCTTCTCCTTCCCCCCGGTTAACTTGTGGGTGGATGAACCTTGCTCTCTTTTGAGAAGAAAGAAGAGAAGATAAAGTTATGGAGCCTAGTGGCTCGTTATCGCCATCGGTGTGGATGCTGCACGTAAACGCCGATAATACATGCATAATAATGATGAAAGCATGAAATTGACAAATTGTGCGCAACACATGAGCTTTATCGATGCACGGGTCTCATACCGCTTTGTACAAAGGATTACATGCAACAGCTGCAAGATTGTTAAAGTGTGGTTGCCGGAACGGGTTCCAGCAACCGCTGCTTCTATGGGTAAAACTTATGAAGATGCTCTATATTCCGTGAGTTGCTCACCGAACGCCATCTTCGGCCTCAAGGCGGATAGTGCCAGGCCTAGTGACTCGCTTCACCCGATAAGGGCCTTCCCACTTCGGCCAACTTGTTGGAATTCTTGGCGGATTGAACGCTACCAAGAACAAGGTCGCTTCCTCGAAGCTTCTGCATTAACTCGCGGGTTATGATAGCGCGTAAAGCTTGTTGATAACGAGCAGCTCAGAAAGAGTTCTCAAGACGATCTCTCCTCGAGGAGCAGCCACATCTTGTCGCAGCCGCTCTTGCTCAAGCTCATCATAAGCGAGTACCGAGGTGACCGTGATACGAAGTTCCGGGGAGAACTGCTCTCGCTTCCATAGACTAGAGAGAAAGGTGTCCGCCGTTGGCTCGATTCGGTCGTCTGATCGACCAAAGAACCACCGCAGCCTCAATCCAGCTTTCTTCCGCGACTTGGGCAGCCTGTCAAAGTTCCGGTCTTGAGTCCTCGCTGCACTTCAAAGCATTTGCCCTCTCGCTGGCCGCTGCTTTCGGTGAGCAATGTATAAAGGGCACCTTGGCGCCAAGATCTTGGACGATCGCATGAAGGTGTGACTGTGAATTGGGTGCCGTTGTCGGTGATGATCCGTTAGGTATCCCAAACGGCAAACAATTGACTCAAGAACTTGATCACGATCAGGTTGTCTACCTTCCTCATCGGGTTCCACTTCCGCCACTTTGTGAACTTGTCGATTGACGCATAAGTACTCAAAGCCCCTGTGACAGCTCTGGGAAGGGGCCGAGGATGTCGAGGCCCTGCATCCAAAATGGCCGTGATAAAGGGATTGTCCGGAGAGCTTGAGCTGGTCGGGTGTATCTATTTTGAATGGAACCGCACGCTCACACTTGGTTACTTGTGCAGCTTGCATCCCGGAGGGCTTCGCCAGTAAGAAACCTTGCCGAAAGCTTTGTGTAACGCCCTGACACACCCCCGCCGGTGGTCGCATTTCCCGGGCGGATCTAGACTGGCCCCACAGATCAATATTAGCCTTTTCACAAGACTTTGTCCTCACTGCGCGCACTGGAGCAACTTCGAGCCGGTCACCCATCCTCGACACTACTCCAAGCTGAGCACGCTTAACTTTGGAGTTCTCGTCCAATGGGCTCCCTAAAAGAAGGAATTCTTTATTGATATGAGTAGTCTATCATCCCTAATAAGCCGCGCTATTACATACACCCCACTCGTAGAGGAACCGACGCCCCTCGCTGGCCACAGAACGCTCCTCTGGCACAAACGCTCATGTGTTTCCACCGCACATGTGCTATGTCGGTGCCACGACGGGTCACAAACGCTATGAACAACATGACCACGCACCTGTCCGCAACCATCATCGTAATCATGAGGGTCGGCTCGATACCAACTTGTAACGCCGATGCGGCTATATTCTCCCACGTGTCAAGCACCACTTAGAGGCATAACCGCATTGAAAGCAATGTCGCAAGTGAGGTAATCTTCACACAACCCATGTAATACATAAGGAAAGAGATACATAGTTGGCTTACAATCGCCACTTCACACAATACATGAGTAAAACATTACATCATACAGACATAATCAAGGTCCCACTCACGGAACCAAAATAAAAGAAGACTACCCCAATGCTACATTGATCCCCGATCGTCCCGACTGGCTCCACTACGATCAACTGAAACGAAACAACACAATGAACAAGATCTTCATCGAGCTCCTCCTTGAGCTCGAAAAGGCCACCGCACTTTCAGGCTTCCGGCACCGCAAACTGGTTTTGAAGTATCTGGAGTCACGGGACTCAGCAATCTCACACCCGCGAGATCAAGACTATTTAAGCTAAAGGTAGGACAGGTAGTGAGGTGGAGCTGCAGTGCGTTTACCAGCATATATGGTGGCTAACATACGCAAATGAGAGCGAGAAGAGAAGGCAAAGCACGGCCGAACAACTATGATCAAGAAGTGATCCCAAACTACTCACGCCAGCATAACTCCAACACGGTTCACTTCCTGACCTCACGAGAAGAGACCATCACGTTACACACGCGTTGGTGTATTTTAATTGAGATCAACTTCGGTTTTCTACAACCGACATTAACAAATTCCCATCTGCCACATAACCGCTGGGCACGGCTTTCGAAAGTTCAAACCCTGCAGGTGTCCCAACTTAGCCCATGATAAGCTCTCGATCAACGGCGAATAGACTCTTCTCCCGGAGGACCCGATCAGTCCTCGAATCCTGCCACAAGACATTTCACAGAATAAAACAAGACCAGCAAAGCCACTCGATGTGCCGACAACCCGATAGGAGTCGACGCATCTCGCTCGTGGCAACATCGGATGAGACTAGCTACGAGTAAAACCAACCTCGAAGTTGCTCAAGGTGGCCCCAAGCAGTAGCCTGGTTCGACCAACACTGAAGGAGCACCGCCCGGGGCTAAATAAAGATGACCCTGCTCCGGAAACCCAAGGGAAAAAGGGCATAGGTGAGGCAAATGGTAAAACCAATGTTGGGCCTTGCTGGAAAAGTCTTATTCAAAGCGAACTGTCAAGGGGTCCCATAAATCACCCGACCGTTAGGGACGCAAAATCCGGGAACATAATACCGATATGACGGAAACTAGGGCGGCAAGAGGAACAAAACACTGCATAAGGCCGAGCCTTCCACCCTTTACCAAGTATATAGATGCATTAATTAAATAAGATATATTGTGATATCCCAACAAGTAAACATGTTCCAACAAGGAACAACATCTCCATGTTCCAACAAGGAACAAACTTCATCTTCACCTGCAACTAACAACGCTATAAGAGGGGCTGAGCAAAGGGTAACATAGCCAAACAACGGTTTGCTAGGAAAAGGATGGTTAGAGGTTTGACATGGCAATATGGGAGGCATGATATAGCAAGTGGTAGGCATCGTAGCATAGGCATAGCAAAAGAGCGAGCAACTAGCAAGCAAAGATAGAAGTGATTTCGAGGGTATGGTCATCTTGCCTGAAATCCCGCAAGGAAGAAGAACGAGTCCATGAAGAAGACAAACGATTTAAGTCGAATGAAACCTCACAACTCCGAACGGAACCAAGCTAACGAGGGAAGCAACCCGAAAGAAACAAACAACATAGTAAACACACAATCACATAAACATGGCATGATGCACAAACAAGTATGATGCATGTCCGGTTTAAATAGCATGGCATGGCAAAGTGCAACAAACAATACCACAAATTAAGTGGAGCTCAATATGCAACGAGTTGCATATTGACGAAACACCACATCAATTATTTAGTTCTCACTCGGTTAGGTACACAACAATATTAAATGTTGTTAAACATGGCAAGAGGTGAAGCAAAAATAAACTATCTATTTAGGCAAGGTTAAATGAGGCCGAAAACAACAACAACAATTCCGGAAAATCCCCATATGCATATTATGGATTCGGTACAGATCTGACCTAAAGCATATTTTAATGTTGTTAAACATGCAAAGTAATGCTACCATGTTAAACTAGGCATTTTTCTACCCCATTAACATATATAATTTATTTAAAATGGAGCTACGGTTATTAAGTTATGAAATAAATCATTTTAGCATGGCATTTAAGCAAATTAATGCAACCAACAATATTAAACATTTAAATGTTGTTATCAAGATGCGGATGACAAGTGCAAGTTTTATGCAATCTTTTATGAAAACGTTGACAAGAGCATTAAGAAGCATTATGTCGCCGTGGTGGAAGAAAGGGGTGCCACGGCAACGAATCCGAAAATGATGCCACGGCAACATATCGGTTCCGATAACTCAATCGAGATATCGGTGCAAAGGAAAATGGATGTGAGCGAGTCATGCAGGATGGTGGGTGCTCCCGAATCACCGGTTCCCACGAACGTGGCATGGCAAAAGAGGGGCATCGCAAGGACAAATCGGACACGGCGATCGTCACGGGTTATACCTCCGGAACGTTCAAACGGGACGGGTCGAGTTTCGTAGAGGGAAGTAGACGTTCACGGGTCGTCGAGGGAAGTAGAGGAAGTAGTCGTTCTCGGGCGCAGAGGGAAGTAGAGGAAGTAGTCGTTGTTCACGTTCGATGGTAGTCGTTCATGTACACGTTTCACGGGTTTTCGGCGACGGTCGTCGTACATGGTTCGGAGTGGTACTTGCAGCTACGGACTTGACGAATCCGAGGGCTTCGGGTCGACGGTAGTGGTACATGTGACGCCGGGTACTTGTCGCTTCCGGTTCGGTGGTCGCTGGGTCGTAGGGTACTTGGCGCTCGGAGACGACGGTAGTGGTACTTGAAGAATCCCGAACGGACTTGGCGCCTTCGCTGTAGGGGTACTTGTCGTTATCCACCCGGATGTAGTCGCTCCCGTAGACGAACTTGACGATCCGCGGTATTTGGCGATCACCGTAGTCGAACACGGGTTGAAGTGGTACTTGACCGAAATCCACAACGAATGCAATCGGCACGCCAGAGTCGGACTTGACAAAATCACACCGCTACAATCGTGGGTACTTGGGGAGAACTCCCCTGGAGACGATGCGTTGGCGGTCCTGGTGTGATCTGGCGCCCGCGCGGCAAAGAAAGAAACGGAACGGAACGGAGACGCCGGGCGCCGACATGGTGGACGGTCGTCTCGACGCCTCTTCTCCCAGCGACGCTGATGCAGGGAGGACGACTTGAGGAGGTTGCAGCCATGCAGGCACAGCTGACTGCCGGGCCGGGCGGATCTGGTCTCCGGGCACTGGGACGGCGAGAGGATGCAGGCGGGATCTCAGATGGGCGCCCATGGCGATTTGAGGAGGAGTTTCGCCAACGGGAGCTCGACTCAATCGGGAGCTCGACTTTCATGCGAAGATGGCCCGCAGTCTCAAGGGAGGTGGTCGCCACGACGGGTTCACCGGGCGACGGGTCACGAGTAGAGGAGGCCGGGACGGAGGAGATGCAGCCAAGGGTGGGAAGAACGGAGGCGGCGAGGAGGAGGCCGAGGTGGAGGAGGAAGGGACGGAGAGGGGTTGAGGCGCGGGCGACTCGGCCCGAGGGCCACCGGAGTTGGCCGGGCGCAAGGCGCCATGGGGAGGCGAGGCGCGAGGTCGAGGCGAGAAGGCTGCAGAGGAGGGTTGACGAGGCTGGGCCGCTTGGGGCTGGAGTTGGGCTGGCCCGAGGAGGCAGAGGAGATCGAGCGGGTTTGGCAAGGCACTGGTGGGAGGGAACGAGAGGAGGACGAGGGGAGAGCGATGGGAGATGGGATCTGGAGGAGGAGAGGGATCTGCAGGTGGAGGCGCCTCGAGGGATCGGGAGAGATGGCTATGGGCTAGGGTTAGGCAGGGGCTGTGGGCCTTGGGTCAAGGCGAGGGGCCTTTGCCCATGCGGGATCGGGAAGCGGGCCGGCCCGAGGAGGCGCTTAGGTGGGCTGGGAGGCCCAGAGGAGGAGAAAGGCCAGGCCGGCTTGGGCTGGGCCTAGCTCTCTCTCTCTTCTAAAAATATATTTAGTAGAAAAATAAATAAAGAGAGACAAAAGAACGTAGAGGGTTAGGGAAAGAATTTGGACATGGGGATTATTTTCCTGACTCACAAAAATATGAGGAATTTAACAAAATGACCCGAGGATTTTGGTGGAACTCCGAAAATGATAGAATAAAAAATGGCAAGGTTTTGAGAACAACTCGGAGCGCAAAAAGGCATGGGATTTTTGCAAGTGTGTTATGGTGAATTCCAAATTAATGGAATAAATTATAATAGCTCCATAACTATTAGGAGGATATGTTATAAAGAGAAAACACCATGTGAATTCCTCGATTTAAATGGATCGAAAAATCCATACAATTTATTTAGAAGAGTTTTAAAAAATTAATGCTATGATGGCATGATGCAATGCAAGAGATGACAAGATGAAAGCTCAAACAAAACAAATCACACGACAAAACTCAGAAACCCTGAAGGCACCAAGCTCGGTTCTTGGGGCGCCAAACTTTGCCGAAAGTGCTTTGCGCCAATGTGGTGACCACATATGCCTCCGTATCTCCGCCAACAGCTTCTCATCCATCTTCCCAAATACACTTCAATTTCACACCGCTGAGTCTTCTTCTATACGTGATGTTGTCAACAAACTGGTACATACTTGACTGCCGGGCTACTCTTCCGCTTCTTCTTGCTCTTCGGAAGTTCTCCGTCTCAAGGAAATGAACGATTGCTGTTGCGCCATGTTGGAGCTATGCGGTTCGACAACAAGGACTAAAGGCACATCCGTCACCATGGAACATCAGCTTTCTACGGCAAGAACTCCGCGGTTCGCCGGAGTTGATGATCCTCGCAAGCTTGCCGAGCAAAACTTGTCGGGAGCGCCTGCTTCAACGAACAAACCCTAGGGCTTTATCGGAGCAGCATCGCTTCCTCATGATATTTGCATTGATTTTGGGGACCTTCTTGGCGGCGGCTTCGTGGAGCTCGCCGGAAAGTAGTCACCGAAACCAACTTCCTCTTCTTGTTCGTCATCCGTTGATGGTGTTACAGTTGGTTGAGTCAGCTTGAGCACAAAAATTCCTGGTTCCATTGTGTAACTTGAGTGCAGCACACTTTGACAGCCATCAGCAATATCATTCTCGAGCTCTTGGAACATGTTCCATTTGGTGCCTTCAAAGTGCTCTTCTAGCTTTCTCACTTCATCAACGAGGCTTCCATCAACGGACTCGATAATCTTTGTTTACTTGGCGACGACAAGTCTGAGTCACCCCGACGATAAGCTTCTTGATCCCAAGGTCCACCGCAATTCTAAGGCCGCAAGCAAACCTTCATACTCTGCAGATTATTTGTTGCTTGTTCCTTGGGAAAGTGCATCCGACTATGTACTTGAGGTGCTCTCCGTGGTGCGATAAGCAAGACGCAAGCACCGCGCCTTGCAGCCGAGAAGGCACCATCAAAGTACATCAGCCACTCTTTACTTGCTTCCTTGACGGGATGCTCGCCTCGGGATTTCTTCATCTTATGCTACGCCCATTCTGCTATAAACTCGCCAATGCTCTTTTGGATAGTTGAAGTGCTTTCAAACTTGAGGCCAAAGCTTGACAGCCCAAAGGCCCACTCAACAATCCTGCCTGCTGCTCGGATTTTGCAATATCCTCTTCAGCGGAAAGCGAGTGACAACTGTTATCTCATGTGCTTAAAGTAATGGCGCAGCTTTCTCGAGGCCATGAGGAGGCCGAAAAGCAACTTCGTGACACCGAATACCTTTGACCTAGCCCCCCGCAGAAGGAACGGACAAAGTAGACCGGGCGCTGCACCATCCTTTTCAGATCTTGTCGCAACTGTGAGAGATCCGTCTTGTCGGGACCAGAGCTTGACGGCGAAGCCCTCGCTTGTCGCTGGATGCATCTCGCCTTTCGTTGTTGCTCATCATCGCCTCCCTTTCCGCTACTAACGCAGCACTAACCACTTTGATTGGTTGCCGCTATGTACAAAGCAGCAACTTCTCTTGTGGCCTAGGTGCGATAAGTATTGGAGTGGAGGACAGTACCTCTTTAAGTCCTGCAGCGCAGCTCCGCTTCGGAGTCCATTTCATTGGACCCGCTTTTCAAAATCTTGAAAATGGCAGTGGCGCTGCCAGCTGACTTAGAGATAAACCTGCTGAGAGCAGCCACGCAACCGCAAGCCTTCTTACATCCTTGACGCGCTTTGGTGCTTCAATCTGCTCAATGGCCTTGATCTTGTCGGGATTGGCTTCAATTCTCCGAGACGGTAAGAACCCGAGAAGCTTGCCGAAGGGACTCCAAACACGCACTTCTCGGGTTGAGCTTGAGGTTGATCTTGCGTAGATTTGCAAAGGTCTCATCTAAGTCTTGAACCAGAGTTGCTTTGTCCTTGCTTTGACCACTATGTCATCCATGTAGGCTTCTACATTTCGTGTATTTGTGGCTCAAAGGCATCATGGACTACTCGCAAACGTTGAACCAGCATTCTTCAAACCGAAAGGCATCCGTATGAAATAGTATGTGCCACATGGTGTAATGAATGCGGTTTTCTTCATCCTTCCTCTCGCCATGAAGATCTGATGATATCCGAATATGCATCAAGAAATGAAAGCAAATCACATCCAATTGTGGAGTCAACAATTGGTCTATACGCTGCAAGGGAAATGGGTCTTTGGGACAAGCTTTATTAACATCCGTGAAGTCAATACAAAGTCTCCATTTCCCATTCGCCTTTATGCATAACCACCGGATTGGCCAACCACGGGATGGAGCACTCCCCACAAGGCCCGCCGCTTCCAACTTCTTGATCTCTTCGCTATGAACTCTTGGCGCCCAACGCTCGCTTCCTAACTTTTGCTTGACGGGCCGCATGGAGGAGATAGCTAGGTGGTGCTCAATTACTTTCCGGGAACACTGGGATGTCGATGGTTGCCATGCAAACACATCGACATTCGCCTCAGAGAAAGCAACGAGCCTCGCCTTCCTATTTAGGGTCAAGCGTGGCAATCGATGGTGAAGGTACCACCAAAGGCTGCCCTCCTGGCGGCACCTTCTGGTCTTCGGGCGGAGCTGCCATCATCTTCTTGCACTTGCCGGTGGAGCTCGATGGAAAGCGCTCCTCGACGGTAGCGCAGCACCAAGAGGTGCGCTGCCGGAGTGGGCATCGAGCTCTTGCCGGACTTGGTCTTCTTCTTCCCCGGAGCTTCAGCTGCAAGTGGTTTGCTATCCGTCGCAGCTGCTGCATCCCGTAATCTTGTCGGCGCAGATAAGCGATCCTTCTTGTCGCCATGAACAGAAATGACGCTTATCGGGCCGGGCATCTTGAGAAGGTTGTATGTAAGTGAGAGGCTGCCATGAACTTGGCAAGCCGTCGGACGACAAGTATCCCATTGTAGGCAATGGGAAATCAGCAACGCCGAATGTGACCCTCTCATTCCTAAAATTTAACTCACCAAATGTTACCGTAACGTGATCTTCCTTTCGCTTGCTCCTTCGGGTTGATTCCTTGAAAGTGCCGCTTTCGAGCTCGCTGTCAGGATTTGAAGCTTGGAGCACCGCAGAGGAGATCGATTCAGCCGCCCCGCCACAACCAACATTTTAGTGACCTTGAGGTTGCGGATAGTTGGTGAGACCAACATTGGCAAGCACCCGACCGCAGTTATGCGATCGTGGTGGTCCTCAATATCAAAGATGATGGGCGGTGGACCACTTCAAAGGTCTACGGACTCAACCTGATGGTTCTCGCTGCATTGACCTCTCGTGATCCATTGCTTGAGTTGGCGGTGCGAGGTATGCAGAGAAGCACCACCGCCAACGCAGAGAACTTCGCTGCCTCAAACTCCTGCTCATCAGCCTCATCGCCTTCCATGTCTTCATCATCATCTTCTTCTTCTTCCCCTTGTTGCGCCGCTGGGAGGTCTGTCTCTTGCCGCGCTGGCCTTGCCACAAGGCCCTCCCCGCCGGTCTCTTCTTTACTAGCTGCACCAGCACCTTCCTGGGCCTTCTCCTTGTCTCGCCGTCAGATTCAGCCCTCTCAGACTCAACAAGCTGCTCGACTTTCTTGCAGCTCTGAGATCGTGGCCCTTGGTGCGATGAATCTTTACAAGATCGCTTGTTGGAGCTGTCAGTCGCTTGTCGGCGCAGCCACAGCTTGGCTGTCGGTGTCAGCGGCAACCTCCTTGCCGGAGCCACTCAACCTTGGCTTTGTTGGCGCACTATCCTTGCCGGACTGCTCGACAACTAGTACTTCTTGGCTCTTCTTCTTTCTCGTTGTTCCGCCACCGCTCTTCCTTGCCGGGCGGTCTCCTCACCGCCAGATTCTGCTCCCACATTTTCTCCGGAGTCTTTTCCTTCCTCAGCCCGGCACACTTGTCGGCCAAGGCATACAAGTTCACCGACGTCCTGACTTTGCACATCGCCATTTCCTCCTCATCCCGCGGTTACGCACATTCTCGATGAAACGCACTGATCACCGCGCAGGTGGACATCTCGGGATGTTGTAGTGCACACGCCGAATCTCTGGATGAACTTGCGCATGGACTCTCCTTCCTTCCGGGCAAGCAGTGAAGGTCACTCTTGGCCATGAGGTTTGTGCCTACCGTGAAGGCGCCGACAAACCGATGGCACAGATCTGCCCAAGAAGATATGGAACTGTCCGGCAAGTGCATGAGCCAAGATCTCGACGCTTGGCTTGAGCACCGTGAGGGAAGTAGTTGGCAGGATCTTGTCGTCTCGCCCCCGCAGCTTCGCACCGCGATGGTGTAGATGCCGAGGAACTCCGGCGGTGTCTCCTGCCATCATACTTCTCCGCACATCTCGCTTGAAGTTTTTCTTGTCGGGCCATCGACTTGTTGCGAGCTCACGGAGTGAACGCAGGGCAACCCATCACAGACGGTAAGTCGCCTCGTTCCTTCGGCGATGCATATCAACAAAGGGGCCCGCTGGTCGGATTGACGCCGCCGCTTTTTCTGGCGCTGGCGCGTAGTTCGAAAGCGCCTTCTTGTTGCCGCTCTTAAGAACTTGGCGCTCATCACAGCTCGGCCAGGATCCCACGACGCCGTGGAGTCGCTGCCGGCGGGATCCGAGGAGCCGGTGATCTGGCCTTCGAAGGGGAG
>JAHIAM010007884.1:0-24455 GCA_021605205.1 Aegilops longissima | reverse complement strand
CCATTGTATAATCGCAAAGCAATGAAGCACCTAGTGTTGGCCAAGAATAGTACAAGATTACTTTTCTGCAGTTCATGAAGTGACTATCCAATCTTTGTGTCTATTTTCAAATGGCATCGCATGCAAGTGACTATACTATTCTCTTGTGCGTTCAACCAAAATTATGGACACTTTGTTTGTTTGCCAAATAGCAACGGAAGACATCTCTGCCGCACAAATATCAAGCAGCTAGTAAACATATACCACACCATGTTCGCAGTGATGGAAGAGGTGAAATCAATACAACCAAATTGAGCATCCAATCATTGAATCCTGTCCCGCACCTCCAATGTAGGTCCACCCTGCCAATAAATTCACATGCAAACCACTAGTATTACTATCTAATGACAAGACAAAAAGAGTAGCAAGGTAGTAGCAAACCATGTACCTTCGTAATGAACAACCTCATAGTGCCACCAATTGATATAAAGGATTGGAAAAACATGCTCCTAATGTTGAACCGCTTGACTTTTGTGCAGCTCCACTAAAATCGAGCATCCCTGTTTGCATAGATATTGAAAGTGTGATTACTATAAAAGTGGCACTAGTTGAAGCATAGACTCAAATATAAGCATTCCAATTTCTTAATGGGAAAAGGTAGCAAGGCTGTTTCTAACAACCTGTTTGAAGGAATAAATAAAGCAACAATGTCGATGTCGAAGGCATACATAGTTTTTTCAAAAACTGAGCCATTCCTGACCTTTCCTCTTTTAAGCAAATTTTGTGCGCTTCTACTAAAATAAAATGCCATCACCGCTTTGACAATTTAGTGACACTGCATAAAAGGAAATGACTTAACATTACATCATGATGTCGGGTATGTAGTAGACAGCATTAGAGACAAACATATGCACTCCTCCGATAACATAATGAACATTAATTTTAACAAAGGTGTGACTAGCTCTACCAGATCACTCAAGTGAACTATACACCCTCTCGCTCCTTAATATAAGACATTTTCGCTTCAATTTAAAGTACCCAAACGCCTAGTATTCAAAACAGGTAGTAGTTTTCTTAGCACATATCTGGGAAAGCTTGCCACACTTTATTTATGTCCATACGCTAATGCAACACCATTCAATACTACAAATATACACTAATACAAAGGGCTAGTGCAACCGAGAGTAGTTAGTTTATTACAGGTACAAGACAATGGTTTTATCGAACAGATTTCAATAAACTCTAGCATCGAAGGTTTCTATAAGAATTAACAATACAAAATGTAAAGGTAACAAGTTTCAGATTGGTATACTAGCTATGCATGAGCATTAAACCAAATACGAAGTCCAAGGTAACTAGCATTACTAACTAATGACAAGATAAAAAATTGCAAACCATGTACCTCCAAGGTAAATATCATTTCAACTCGGGGACCTTAAAATTGCTATCCCAATCTTGATAATCGATCAAACATAAAAACTTGATCGAACGGATCAAGAGAACACGAGGAGGAGGAGGTGCCCACTTGACCTTTCCTCTTGTATTCATAATTGTCGTGCGCATTTAACCAAAATAAAATGACATCGCTTTGGCATTTTGGTGACACTGCATAAAAAAATTAACTTATCTCATGAAAGTGAGGTATGTAATCTATAAGCATTAACAATGCAAAATCTGAAGGTAGTAACAAGTTTCATCGTTGGTATAATCGGGTGCAACAAGATTAGAATGCCTTAGCTGAAAAATCTTTAATACATCCACAATCAACAACTAACCCTGAAATGATCCAAAGGACATTAAATGACACCGCTTAAATTTATCTCGTGGCATTAGACCGAGAGCGGCATTAGTTAAATGTGGCATCACTTTAGCAGTAGCATTGCTTGACTTGATCCGGGCGTTATACTAACAAGAAAAAAGTGGCTATAAGAGCATGGGAGGCCCATTCGACAAGGCGCACCAAGACGATGTACCTCCACTGACGCAGAGTGGTGAGGGAGGTATGGTTGCCGTAGCAACAAATATCCGCAGCATATGTGGATTACGCCCCTTTTTGTTATCCTTAGCCACCTTTTTCCTATGTGAGGACAACAAACCATCGACCTGTCATTCTCTATTTGCTGTCATGCCTTTCTACCCTTCTTCAACCAAGAGACACGGACTCTGCCTTAGCTACTGATTTTCCCTTTTCAACCTAGATGCGGTTCGATGCCTACTCTTGGACAAGATACCTCCTTCCTTTCCTTATTCAACCTGCATATGCATTAGTCTGCATGAAGTAGGGTTTTTAATAGTGCAAATTATGGTTTTCGCTCAAGGTACGCCAGAAAGGCAGAGGATAGCAAATTGGGAAGATGGTGGAGGAAAAGATCCATATGCAATGACGCATGATGGGGCAATAAAAGAAGGGTATGGTTCAAAAGAGGTAGCATACCGAGGGTCGGCGGAAGTGGCTTCGCCGTGGTCGCCGCCCTCCGCACACACTCACGGCAAGCGAAGCTTGGGGACGAGGCTACTCCCTGCGGCGCTTAGGTCTTAGAGCACGGCCTTGTCGCTGCAAGGACTCGCCGACGACGACGAAAAGGCCAACGCTGCACGCCCTTTTCTTCCCCGACGGATCTGTGACCACCGTGAGGAGGAGAGAGGGCCGTTTTTTAGATCCGAGAGAGGGTGGTAGTGTGAGAAGCAAGTGGGCAGCCCTTGGCAAGAAAGCGCCAAGCTCCAAACTTATATATTTCTTTTATACTACTAGTACCGGAGGTGGAGTAGTGGTAGAGTAGTTTATATTTTCTCCGCAGACAGCATCAGTTAGTCGGTTTCAAAACTGAATGGCACGCCATTAAAAAATAAAGGTCGATAACTACGCGCACTCGCCAACGCGCCGATCGCATTTTGCACGAGAAATTACACACCATGTTTCATTGACATGTGGTCCCGCTCCACATATGCTGAGACGACGGGCAGTAGTAGGAGTATTTCGAACCGACAGTAGGCCGGGCGCCTTCGGGAACTGTGGCAAACCGCAACCGCCCACCGACTCTTCGCTTTTCCTCTCGATTTGAATCTGCGTCGACGCTTCTTCCTCTCCTCCTCCATTTTCCTTCAGCCATCTCCCCTATCTTCTTCGCCGTGACTCGATGATCGCCCCATCACGACGTAGGCCTCGCTCTATGCAAGTTGATGTCGCTGATAATGATATGTATGATGTTAAGATGCCATCGCTGAGGGCAAGGCTTGGGCAGAAGAAATGGAGATTGGGTTGTTTACATTGTGTCCAACTGCAGTGGGAACTTGTGAATGTGTATACCGTGACCGGTTCCACTTCCAAAATCCCAGCAGACGCCTCGAGGTTCAAAGACACCGTATTGTACGCACGCTCAAATACAATCATGGTGACTGCTTTCATAAAGGTAGTAATTTCGAGTCCCCAACCGCTTGGAATTACAACAACTATGAAGTTGTTGCACTCTTCGCTGCTTGTTGCCTTAGTGGTTTGACCGATGGATATTGCTCAAAATCAGTTCGACACGGATGAGTACCGGATGCAATTCAACACGAGGGCCTTGTGTTTGCTGCCACCACTGTGGCACTGCTTTTGCATGGCATCCTCGCTTGCACGCTTGTCTTCCATCGTAATTATAATTGTTTCATCCACATTTATGCGGTTAGCAAGTTTCCTTTAGTGCATAGTATCTTAGATTAGTATCATAGGTGGTCTCATTTATTCCCATGCATGACACATAGTAGCATCACATTTATTATGTTACGGTATTCAGCTATGTTACTATAACCATCTCTCTCTTCCTTAATTGCTTGCCACATAAGACTAGCCACAATGGTGAGTAACATACACTAGTAACATACACATATCCTCAGACTATGTTACTACCTTCATAGTGGGTAGTAACATAAGTGTAGTAACATGCAAAGCTTCATTTATTAGGTTATAGACTCATATTGCATTGGGATATGTGATGTTATAGTAACTAGCTGTTACTATAACTACCTCTCTCCTCATTAACTCACGCCACATAACCAAATTTGTGAGTTGGACTCATGTTACTACTGGGTTACTCCCACTGTGGCTAGTCTAAGCATGTTTGCAGTCCCAAGTGCATGATACTACTTATGTTACCCCACTATGGCCAGCCTTACTAATTAACCTTCTTCTTGTGTTTCCAAGGTCCCGTGAACATTCCACCACCTATACTTGAAGATTTTTATAACCAAGGGGAGATGATGATAGTGATGATCACGATCATGAGGACGAGCAGTCCTATATACTATTTGGCGCCGCCAACTAATTCGATGGATCACCTCTTCGTGTTATACAGCCCATCGATGATGTTATGCTAAGGAAGCAGGTGTAGTCTCCCATGGTCGCACTCTCCGACCTATTCCAACACCTGTGCATGGTATTCGGATGGATACTAGTGTGCTAGCGCCAACTCCTTCTCCCGGCATGTAATTGATAGTCTTGGAGAAAACTCGCCTTCCTTGGACAAAACTATCAAATGATGGTGAAAGGCTATCCAACGTTGTTGACACAACGTTACTACCATTTATGAGAAGCAACTGTTCATATTCTAACATTTGGGTGGTTCCTCACCCGACATCGATATAGTAGGCCGCTTCACCTGGATGATCAGTCCCTGCTGGTCTCCAGATCGACAATGGATGGCCCGCCCTGAGAATCACTTGTGGTTCAAAGCAAGCATTTCCAACATCGAGGAATGGTTGAGTTGAAGTTCATTTCATTGCTTGTTATTTGTTGTGTGGTGAAAACTTTAGTATTTATAATGTATCCTCGTTGTCGATGTGGGTTGATGACCTGTTGTATGTAATAAAATGATATGCATGTGATAAACTTACTAAATTTATGAATGGCTTTAGTTGCTTCCAAGTGAGTGGTGCGACGAGGCAAAAAAATATTTTCTAATACATAATTGTATCGCATTGCAACAGGTTATCGGATGAGGCCAATCAACAATAGTAGTACATTATTTGTACTAGCTTCACATGCTTCAAGGCCGTAAGGGTGTTTTTAGTGTAGCCATATTGTAGTACGTAACCAGCACCTCAAATCCTCGATACTAGTAGTACTATATAGTAAGTAGTAGGAGTAGTAGGGTGGCATGGGTCGTAACAAGCATTCACGCCCAGAGTACGAACACGCCACCAAAGACAACTTCCATCCGACACCATATTTCTTGGAGTCCGTATAGAGCAATCTCTTCAACCTCATCGCTTTAACTCAGCCATCGCGGGCGCGAGGTGGGGTTTGCCGATAGTCGGTTTCTTAATCGCGTCCCACTTGTAAGGCCAATGCAACGCATCGACCCCAAACGGACCTCCGCTTTGCATTTAACTCCAACGATAATTTTGACTAGAAAAGCAAGACCAAAGAAAACAAAACCACAAGAATACATTTTACTACCCGTAAGTTGGATTAGTGCCTTCTGATGCATTCATTGTTGATCTCGGAGGCTCGATCTATGCGGCTTCTTTCTTCTTCGAGTGTAAAGAAGTAGACGCTGCTTCCTCGATCTAGTCTCATGCCTAGCCTCTATTCTAGTACTCCTCCCGTCCGCTTTTCTCTCAAGCCTAAGCAGCAACACGCATACCAAGTAGGAGTATCAACAAGTGCACTAATCTCATCTATAGCCTCTATGCTAGCTAAAAGTGATAGAACATCTACTAAATTGTGCAGATCAATATATGGATGTACTCTTCTTCCCAATACAAAACTTGCATCCATTCTACTCCTCCCTGTAACAATATGTGCCTTCTATTTGTCAAAATATATATGTATCTAGACATGTTTTAGTATATAGGTACATCCATTTTGGACAAATGGAAGTCAAGTATTTTGGAACGGAGGGAGTACAAATAAAATTTTGGTTAGCACAACTAGTCTAATCCGAGAGCACAACCCAACATTTGGTTTCTTTTCCTTTTGCCGACATGGGGACATCTAGCATCCAGGTCGGGTCATGAAAGAAAATAGAGTGGTAGTTGAAGCCACGAGATGTGCATTTGGGTTAAACAAATAGAATCTTACTACCCCGAGTAACTCCAAAAGCGCCCACCAAGATCTTTCTTGGATTTGTTTTTCATCACCAGACGCCGAGGTGAAAGATGTGCAGGTTCGGGTCCGCTTATGCTTTTCCACATGTGGGACCGGTTGAGCAAAAGACGATTCCCCGATCCGGGCTGGGAAGAAGAGAGAATGTGGCCGAGCACGGGCTGCAGGAAATTTGTTCTACGACTTCGAATATAGGCTCATATGGGGTGGCATGGGAAATAACTAGCATTCACGCCTAGCAAGACGCCACACGCCACCCACACGAGTCCCATCCGACACCAATTTTCTTGGAGTCCCGGTACAACCATCTCTTTCTCCCTCCTATTTTATCAGCCATCGCGTGGGCGGATGGGGTTTGCCGATAGTCGGTCCGCTCAACTACGGTCCCACTTGTAAGGAAAAATGCAACAACACACGGATTCCCGCTTGAGGCGGGCTGGACCAACCATGGGGGACGCGAACCACGAAACAAAGTTTTTCCTTTTTGAACCGTGAATTTGTAAAATTTGGTTCTACCCATGGCGCGATCGATTGAGTAATGAGAAGTTTGGTTCCGCGCTGCTCATGCATGGAGTACGCATTTAAAATTATGAAGTTGATGCGAAGGTAAGATAATTACTGAGTATCATACTACTACATGGATTTAAAAATACATACGGATCCATCAACCACATCCTCCCCTTAGTGCGCCGGGTCACCAACCGACATGGAGCAGCATCGTTGGGGAGCTCAACGTTCCAACAAAGGCCGGCCCAAGGTTGCCATGTGGTCCAAGGGCCAAGGCCCTATCGCCTCCTCTTGCATGCCCAGACGTGGGATGATGTCGATGGTGTTCTTGGCCCAAATGACGGGCGAAGCGACCTTGAGGTGGACATTCTTCGCTGGCCAAGGGCAGTCTGTGGGCCACCAAAGGCCAAGAGGTTGTCACCATAGTATTTATTTACGAGGGAGTAGTAATTTTTGTGACATGCATTACTAGATATTGCTAGTCAAATACTAAAATCCAGATGGACGTGGTAACTCCTAAATCCAGACGGTGGTGCTATTTAGTACTAGTAGTATAACCAATGTAGTAATTCCTAGGAGTACTAGAATGCATACCCGCTGGTCAAATTTTTACGGCGCCCTCACAAAGGTGACAAGACCCCCGAGATGACACCTGAGATAGGCCGTGGTTCGCATTAGTCAGCCTCACCGCCGCCAAACTATCATCATGGCTGTAGAGCTAGCCTGTTACAAGTAGCCCCGACATAATTTCCCGCGGCCAGATGCTCCGGCATTCGCTGAATACCAAGATTGGGGGTGGATTGGCCGGCCAATGCCACGCCCATTTTTCCACGGCCTTCTAGATGTGGTGGGAGGAGATAAGGCTGATTGTGAGAGACAAGGAGTTGTTTGTAAATAGGGAACAAGTGCGGCATCTTTTTGCAAAATGGAGAAGCTTGGTTTGTATGCCGGCCAATCTAGATCCAACGGCTATTGGTGAAAGATGGGAGGCACAACATCATCACCAACTCAGACCTGTTTGATTCGGGCAGGATTTTGAAAACGCAGGAATAGGATACGGCAATATTACAAGTTTCAAATTGATATTACAAATGTTAGGAGTAATGCTGCACCTAGGAAGAGGGAATTACTAGGAAGTTTACGAAGAACTTTCGTTATTTTAGGTGGATGCAACGTTATCGTAAAACTAAAATCCACCGGACAAGTCACTAATGGGCAAATAATTTTTCGAGTCTCTAGACACTTTATGTTTCAAAACAAAATTTTCCCTTTGCTTTGGCAGACCTTTGTCAAATTTAGGCCCAGAACGCTTAAATTATTAGCACACCACTTGTTCCCAAAGAACCCGCCAAAACCTCATTGCTTGAGCACAAACTTTCCTCCAAAAGGAACCCGGCCAAATTTAAATTTTCATTTCGGCCTTTTATTCGAAAAACAATTTCTGTAAGATTGGGGATCAAGGGACCAAAATTGTTAATAAGGTTGGCGGCATATTTTTTCACTCTTTTGGTCTTTTTTATCTTTGCCCCAAACTAGGAGCAATGAAGAGGGGACCCCATATGTGGCCGATGCCTTATTTCCAAAAAGTATGCCACATAATACGATCGATGTCAAATCAAAGATTTTGGCACCGCCTCCGGAGTGAGAGAGTTGGCACCCCCGCAAGGACACATCCACATGTATAAACAAATCAATCAAACCAACTACACCAGCCTCTCACCTCCCAAACAAGTGTTTTTATTGCCTTGGTCTCTCTCCCCCGACGCAAAGGTTTTTCATTCAATGGGAGTTAATTTGGCACCGAGCAAAGTAGGTGATCCAGATTAGCACCAGGTGAGCAATGGGGGCATCGATGCCAAATGCATCACAAGTGAATTTGGCCGTTTTTGGCCTAATAGCCCACCCTTTGTACTTCCCTCCCAAAATTCTTGTCTTAAATTTGTCTAAATACAGATGTATCTAGTTATATTTTAGTGTTAGATACATCCGTATTAATCAAATGTAAGACAAGAATTTTATGACGGAGGGAATATTATCAGATTTAGTAAAAATTTTGACCATAGATTTACCTAAGAAAATGCCAATGCATGTCACTAAAATTAAACCATTTGAAATTATGTTCAAATACAATCCAACGATATAGTTCTTAGTGACATGCATTAACATTTTGTCAAAATCTATGGTCAAATTTTGATACTACAAAATTGGAAGAGTAAACCAGACGGAGGTAACTTGCCCTTAGGGTAACCATAGAGTTACCGGAGTAGTCTAAATTTCCACTATGACTAGCCTAGGCTACTATAGTAGTACAGCATAAAAAATGATGCAGGTGATCACGGAGAAAAAATACTAAAACATTTCTTTTCTTGCAAGTGAGATGTAGTTTTCACTACACTTGTCAATAATTTGGGGAAAATTACAAAAAATTGAGCTACGCCTGGATTACCGCTTACTAATAGGAAAGTAGTTTCACCTCGATGAGTAGCTTTTCCGCATGGGTATGAAGGAGTCCAACGACTTGATCCAGATTTAAATAGATTTTAGTGCTAAGATCTTCACTCCGATGGACCGGCCAAGCTTTGGGGAATTATTTTCGAAGACGGTCGAAATACATCAAGAAAAATTTTTAAATGTGAATTTCAAGAAGACGGAGAAGAAGATGAGGTTGTACCGAAAGATTACGGATCCAAAAAGAGTTCAGAAATTTGGCGCATTTAGTACACCAACGCTGCAATTTCGCCCCAATGACCCTGATTTTTGTTGGACCTTCTAGATCCAAGGTAGTAAAAAGTTTCATCGTTGGTATACTCGGCAACAAAATTAGAATGGCTTAGCTGAAAAATCTTTAATACATCCACAATCAACAAACTAAACCCTGAAATGATCCGGACATTAAATGACACTACTTAAATTTATCTGTGGCATTAGACCGAGGCGGCATTAGTTAAATGTGGCATCACTTTAGCAAAAGAGATTGCTTGATTCTATCAAAGTATACTAACAGCGTGGCTATAAGAGCATGGGAGGCCCATTCGACAAAGGCGACCAAGACGATGTACCTCCCGGACGCAGAGGGTGAGGGAGGTATGGGCCCTGAGCAACAAATATCCAAAGGCATATGTGGATTACGCCCCATTTTTGTTCTCTTTAGCCACCTTTTTCCTATGTGAGGACAACAAACCCATCGACCTGTCATTCTCTATTGCTTGTCATGCCTTTCCCCCTTCTTAAACCAAGAGACACGAGACTCCCTTAGCTACTGATTTTCCCATTTTCAACCTAGATGCGGTTCGATGCCTACTCTCTGGACAAAATTTCCCCTTCCTTTCCTTATTCAACCCCATATGCATTAGTCGCATGAAGTAGGGTTTTTTAATAGTAAATTATGGTTTTCGCTCAGTACAAGCAGAAAGCAGAGGATAGCAAATTGGGAAGATGGTGGAGGGAAAAGATCCATATGCAATGACGCCGATGGGGCAATAAAGAAGGGTATGGTTCAAAAGAGGTAGCATACCGAGGGTCGGCGGAAGTGGCTTCCCAGGTCGCCGCCCTCCGCACACACACGGCAGCGAAGCTTGGGGACGAGGTCCCCGGGCCCTAGGTCTTAGAGCACGACCTTGTCGCGGGTGACTCGCCCGACGAGGAAAAGGCCAACGCTGACGCCCTTTTTCTTCCCCGGCGGATCTGTGACCACCGTGAGGAGGGAAGGGCCCCTTTTTTTAGATCTCGGAGAGGGGTGGTGTGAGAAGCAAGTGGGCAGCCCTTGGCAAGAAAGGCCCAAGCTCCAGCCTATATATTTTTTTTATACTACTAGTACGGAGGTGGAGTAGTGGTAGAGTAGTTTATATTTTCTCTACAAGCATCGCTTAGTCGTGTTTCAAAACTGAATGGCACGCCATTAAAAAATAAAGGTCGATAACTAATGCGCACCGGCCAACGCGCCGATCGCATTTTGCACGAAATTACACACCATGTTTCATTGAATGTGGTCCTTCTCCCATATCGGAGACGACGGCCAGTAGTAGGAGTATTTCCAACCGACGGTAGGGGGCGCCTTCGTGAACTGGGGCAACCGGCAACCGCCCACCACTTTTTGCCTTTCCTCTCGATTGGAACTGATGTCGACGCCTTTTCCTCTCCTCCTCCATTTTCCTTCAGCCCTTCACCCTTCTTCGCCATTGTTCGATCGTTTTCCATGGAGGGAACCGGACGGAAACGACCCGTTATTCTTGCCCCGATCCGAAAGATGACATGGTGGAGGAACTCATTGATCGGTGCGACGATCACCTCGGCTAGCATGGCAGGTTCATTCAAGCCCATTCTACTCAACTAATAACATCATTACAAGGAACCCAAGAGTCAAGGAGCGGTTTGATCTCCCTATCTTCTTCGCCAGGACCCCGATGATCGGCCCCATCACGACGGAGGCCTCCCTATGGTTGATGCCGCTTGATAATGATATGTATGTTTAAGATGCCATCGCTGAGGGAAAGGCTTGGGAAGGAAATGGAGATTGGGTTGTTTACATTGGGTCCAATCATGAGGGAACTTGTGAATGTGTAACTGTGACCGGTTCCACTTCCAAAAATCTCAGCAGATCGCCCGAGGTTGAGCACACCGGTATTGTACGACGCTCAAATACAATCATGGTGACTGCTTTCACAAAGGTTGCAATTTCGAGTCCCCAACCGCTTTGGAATTACAACAACTATGAAGTTGTTGTTACCTTGTTTGTCGCCCTTAGTGGTTTGACCGGATGGATATTGCTCAAAATCAGTTTCCAACCGGATGAGTACTGTGATGCAATTCAACAGGGTTTTGTGTTTGCTGCCACCACTGTGGAACCGCTTTTGCATGGCATCCTCGTTGTTTCGCACGCTTGTCTTCCACCGTAATTATAATTGTTTCATCCAATTTATGGGTTAGCAAGTTTCCCTTTAGTGCATAGTATCTTAGATTAGACTAGGTGGTCTCATTTATTCCCATGCATGAACATTGTACATCACATTTATTATGTTACGTTCACCTATGTTACTATAACCATCTCTCTTTCCTTAATTGTCAAATAAGATTAGAAATGGTGAGTAACAACACTAGTAAAATACATATCCCTAGACATTTATTTTCATAGTGGGTAGTAACATAATGTAACATGCAAAGCCATTTATTAGGTTATAGACTCATATTGCATTGGGACATGGATGTTATAGAACTAGCCGGTTACTATAACTACTCTCTCTCCATTAACTCACCGCCACATAACCAAATTTCGGAGTTGGACTATGTTACTAAGGTTACTCCCACCGGGGTAGTCTAAGCTGTTTAAGTCCCAAGTGCATGATACTACTTATGTTACCCCCACTATGGCCACCTTACTAATTAACCTTCTTCTTGTGTTTCCAAGGTCCCGTGAACATTCCACCACCTATACTTGAAGATTTTATAACCAAGGGGAGATGATGATGGGATGATCACGAATGAGGACAGCAAACCCTATACTATTTCTGGCAACTAATTCGATGGATCACCTCTTCTCGGTGTATACAGCCCATCGATGATGTTATGCAAGGAAGCAGGTGTTCCCATGGTTTACCGGACCTATTCCAACACCTGCCATGGTATTTGGGATGGATACTATGTGCTAGCGCCCAACCCTTCTCCCCGGCAGAATTGATAGTCTTGGAGAAAACTCGCCTTCCTTGGACAAAACTATCCAATGATGGTGAAAGGGATCCAACTCTGTTGACACAACGTTACTACCATTTATGAGAAGCAATCGTTCATACCTCGGACATTTGGGTTTCCCTACCCCGGATCGATATAGTAGGCCGTTCACCGGATGACAGTCCCCTGGTCTCCCGGACGACAATGGATGGCCCTCCCAGAATCACTTGTGGTTCAAAGCAAGCCTTCCAACATCGAGGAATGGTTGAGTTGAAGTTCATTTCATTGCTTGTTATTTTTGTGGGTGAAAACTTTAGTATTTATAATGTATCCTTTCGATGTGGGTTGATGACCTGTTGTATGTAATAAAAATGATTGCCCTGATAAACTTACTAAATTTATGAATGGCTTTAGTTGCTTCGCTGGTGAAGGGTGGACGAGGCAAAAAATATTTCAATACATAATTTAAATGCCATTGCAACAGGTTATCTGATGAGGCCAATCAACAAAAGTAGTACATTATTTGTACTAGCTTCACATGCTTTCGGCCTGCGGGTGTTTTAGTGTAGCCATATTGTACTAAACCAGCACCTCAATCCTCGATACTAGTAGTACTATATAGTAAGTAGTAGGAGTAGTAGGGTGGCATGGGTCGTAAAAGCATTCACGCCCGTGAGTACGGACACGCCACCAGCACAATTCCATCTGACACCATATTTCTTGGAGTCCGTTAGAGCAATCTCTTCAACCTCATCATTTCTCTAACTCAGCCATCACGCCGGGCAGGTGGGGTTTGCCGATAGTCGGTTTCCTTAACCGCGGTCCCACTTGTAAGGCCAATGCAAGCACGACCCCAAACGGACCTCCCTTTTGCATTTAACTCCAACGATAATTTTGACTAGAAAAGCAAGACCAAAGAAAACAAGAACCACAAGAATACATTTTACTACCCTTAAGTTGGATTAGTGCCTTCGATGCATTCATTGTTGATCCATGGAGGCTCGATCATGCCCTTTCTTTCTTCTTCGAGTGTAAAGAAGTAGACGTTGCTTCCTCGCATCTAGTCTCATGTCTAGCCTCTATTCTAGTACTTCCTCCCGTCCGCTTTTTCCCTAAGCAGCAACACGCATACCAAGTAGGAGTATCAACAAGTGCACTAATCTCATCTATAGCCTCATGCTAGCTAAAAGTGATAGAACATCTACTAAATTGTGCCTATCAATATATGGATGTACCTTCTTCCCAAAAAAACTTGCATCCATTCTACTCCCTCCGCTGGAAATACATGCCTTCTATTTGTCAAAATATATATGTATCTAGACATGTTTTAGTATATAGGTACATCCATTTTTGGACAAATGGAAGTCAAGTATTTTGAAACGGAGGAGTACACAATAAATTTTTAAGTTAGCACAACTAGTCTAATCCGAGAGCACAACCAAGATTTGGTCGGGTTCTTCCTCCTTTTGCCAAGGGACATCCAGCATCCAGGTCGGTCATGAAAAAAATAGAGGGTGTTAAGCCACGGATGCATCTTGGGTTAAATTAAATAGAATCTTACTACCCCGAGTAACTCCAAAAGCGCCACCAAGATCTTTCTTGATTTGTTTTTCATCACCAAGACGCCGAGGTGAAAGATGCTGGTTCAAGGGGTCCGCTTATGCCAACCGAATGGGGACCGCATGTGAGCAAACAGACGATGGGCTCCACCCAGGGTTCTTGGCCGAGAAGAGAGAAAAAGGCCGAGCACGACTGCAGGAAATTTGTTCACGACCGATATAGGCTCGATATAGTGGGGTATGGGCCATAACTAGCATTCACGCCTTAGCAAGACGGCACACGCCACCCACACGAGTCCCATCCGACACCAATTTTCTTGGAGTCCGTTTACAAGCATCTCTTTCCCTCCCGCCCCATTGCGCTGTGGGCGGATGGGGTTTGCCGATAGTCGGTTTGCTCAACCACGGCCCCACTTGTAAGTGAAATGCAACAACACACGATTCCCGCTGAAAGGGCGTCCGGACCAACCGGTGGGGGTGCGATAACACGGCAGGCTTTTTTGAACTCGGAATTTTAAAATTTGGTTCACCCATTGGGATCGAATTGAAAGTAATGGAAGTTTGGTTCTCGCCGCTCATGCATGGAGTACGAAAAAATTATGAAGTTGATGCAAAGGTAAGATAATTACTGAGTATCATATACTACTACATGGATTTGACGGAAAGATAAAAATACATACGGATCCATCAACAACATCCTCACGCCCTAGTGCGCCGGGTCACCAACCGACGAGGGGAGCAGCATCGCTAGGGAGCTCAACGGCTTCCAAATGCCGCCCAATTGCCCGGGGTCCAAGAAGGCCGGCCCCATCGCCCTCCTCTTGCATGCACGGAGACGGGGGAATTTGTCGATGGTGTCTTGTCGCCTAAGGCCAAAAGGGGCGAAGGACCTTGAGGGGGACATTCTTCCAGGCTCGGCCCAAAATTACCAAAGGGTCAAGAGGTTGTCACCATAGTATTTATTTACAAGGGAGTAGTACATTTTTGTGACATGCATTACTAGATATTGCTAGTCAAATACTAAAATCCAGATGGACGGGTAGTACCCTAAATCCGGACGTGGGGGTACTAGTATTTAGTAGTAATTCTTAGGAGTACTAGCAATGAATTACCCGCTGGTCAAATTATTACGGGCCTCCCTCACGGAAGTGACAAGACCCGCTACCGGAGATGACACCAGTATAGGCCCTGTTCGATACCATAGTCAGCCTCACCGCCCGCAAAATATCATCATGGCTGTAGAGCTAGCCGCTTACAACAGCCCGTTCGACATAATTTCCGCGGAGATGCCCGGCATTGCCGGAACACCAAGATTGGGGTGGAGGCTCCAAGCCGCCATCGCTCCAATTTTTTCCACGGCCTTCTAGATGTGGTGGAGGAGATAAGGCTGATTGTGAGAGACAAGGAGTTGTTTGTAAATAGGGAACAAGTGCGGCATCTTTTTGCAAAAATGGAGAAGCTTGGTTTGTATGGCCGATCTAGATCCGACGGCTATTGGTGAAAGATGGGAGGCACAACATCATCACCAACTCAGACCTGTTTGATTCGCAGGATTTTGAAAACGCAGGAATAGGACACCAATATTACAAGTTTCAAACTGATATTACAAATGTTAGGAGTAATGCTGCACCTAGGAAGAGGGAATTACTAGGAAGTTTACGAAGAACTTTGTTACTTTAGGTGGATGCAACGTTATCGAAAACTAAAATCCACCCGACAAGTCACTAATGGGCAAATAAGTTTTCGAGTCTCTCGCCACTTGATGTTTCAAAACAAATTCAGCTTCATGGAGACTTTGTCATTTAGGCTTAGACGCTTTGGTGATCAGCACGCCATTCATTGTTGCGCCAGAGAACGCCAAACCTCATTACCTTGAGCACACTTGCCTCCAACAAAGAACCGGCCAATTTAATCTCAGATGTGTGCCTCGGTAGTCGATCAAATCAAATCAATTTCGAAGATGGAGATCAAGGCATTCGATGAGATTGTTATAGGCAGCACATTTTTCACTTTCGGTCTTTTTTATCTGCAAAAGAAGAGAAATATTAGAGCAGCTGGCTGCATAAGATTGCCGTGTCATCAAGAGGTACCAATATCATTCGCCCATACGATATTGGGTGGCTAGTGATATTTTTTCACCTCTCTCTCTCTCTCTCTCTATCTTTCTTTCTCTCATTTAACTAGGAGCACGGAAGAGCTTGGGCATTTGTTCTTCCACTATGTGGCATGCCAATTTCGCAAAAGTATGCCACATAATACGATCGATGTCAAATCAAAGATTTTGGCACCGCCTGCGATGGAGAGAGTTGGCACCACTGCACAAGACCCACATGTATAAACAAATCAATCAAACCAACTACACCAGCCTCTCACTCTCCCAAACAAGTGTTTTTTATTGCCTCGTCCCTCTCTCTCCCACGCAGTGTTTTTTATTAGTGAGTTAATTTGGCACCGGAGCAAAGTAGGTGATCCAGATTGGGGCACCGTGAGCAATGGAGGGGCATCGATGCCAAATGCATCACAAGTGAATTTGGCACGTTTTGGCCACATAGCCCACTTTTTGTACCCTCCGTCCCAAAATTTTGTCTTAAATTTGTCTAAATACGGATGTATCTAGTTACATTTTAGTGTTAGATACATCCGATCAATCAAATGTAAGACAAGAATTTTGGGACGGAGGAATACTACTCGATTTAGTATAAAATTTTGACCATAGATTTACCTAAGAAAATGCCAATGCATGTCACTAAAATTACACCATTTGAAATTATGTTCAAATACTAATCCAACGATATAGTTCTTAGTGACATGCATTAACATTTTGGCTTAAATCTATGGTCAAATTTTGATACTAAAAATTGGAAGAGTAAACCAGGACGGAGGTAGTACTTGCCCTTAGGGTAACCAAGAGTTATCGAGTAGTCTAAGTTACTTTCCACTATGACTAGCCTAGGCTACTATAGTAACATAAAATGATGCAGTGATCACGGAGAAAAAATACTAAAAACATTTCTTTCGTGCAAAGAGATGTAGTTTTGAACACTAATTTTGTCATCGTAATTTGGGAAAATTACGAAAAAATTGAGCTACGGTGGATTACCGCTTACTAATAGGAAAGAAGTTTCACCTGATGAGTAGCCTCCGCATGGAAAGCATGTAAGGAATCCAACAACTTGATCCAGATTAAAGGATAGATTTTAGTGCTAAGATCTTCACTCGCATGGACCTGGGTCAAGCTTGGGAATCATTTTGAAGACGGTCGAATACATCAAGAAGAAATTTAAAATGTGAATTTCAAGAAGACGGAGAAGAAGATGAGTGTTGTACCGAACGATTACGGATCCAATAAAGAGTTCGAGAATTTGGCGACGAGTACACCAACGCGCAATTTTGCCACAATGACCCTGATTTTTGTTGGACCTTCTAGATCCGAACAAGCAATCTCTCAAGGAAAGGCATTCTCAATGACCATAACGGGAACAGCTGGAGGATCTTTCCCAATTGATGTCTTGTTTGGGGCCAGCAAGACACATAAATCCATCGGAGATTCCGGGCGATGTGGAGGCTAATGAACCCGTGGATCTTTCAAGACGAAGGTACTGAAGCAAGAAGCTAGGAGCAGGTGCTCCATAGCCCTTCGAGATGACAACGAAGAGGTCGAGCTGCTTGAGTTGAGGGAGAAGAAGGGCGGCGCGGCATTAACTGGGAAGATAGCAGGTGAAGTCGCGCGGGCGCAAGGCGGCGGAGGCGGAGGGGGAAGGGGCAGAGCGACATCGTCCAGCTTCAAAGCTGAGCCCTCGAGCTGATCTAGGGCGGGGATAAGAACCACCATCGAACTTGGGTTGGACCTTGCAGTTGGTAACAACATGCGGATGTCAAGGCATCCGGCTGGCCCTGTGGTGCGGGAAAGGATCTTGGAGACCGCGCCATGCGTTTAACCCCCCGCAGAGGCCGCCGACGGTGAGGTTGAGGGGACGAAGCCCGAGGGGGCGCCACCACCGGGAGAGAGGGCGGTCCGCACGGCAGATTTGGTGGGGAGGAGGCCGATGATGACGAAAGCATGTCGCCGGGAGGTCCGATGAAGTCCAGGCTCGCCGGATGCGGTTTTGGCTCGAGCCCCCGCTTGTTGGCTGCCCCGCCATCCATCTCAACCGGCACGCCGGTACACGCAAAGGGTGTGTGTTGTGTGCCGGGGTGCGCGAAAGGGCCCTTCTGCATGCCCCGCCAGTGGTGAAGGCGCGAAAAGGCCCTTCAAAGGCAAGAAGTTTGCCCTCTAGTTTACTTATTTTCACCCACCCACATGGGCCAGCACACCAAGATATAGAACACGAGCTGACAACGCAGCATTGGATTGGTTGACCGTCAACTAAAAATATACGGATTAGCACAACAAAGGAGCGATAATCCGCCGGTATAGAGAGTTCGAGGAGAGGGGAGGCCCGTGAGAGATAGCGGAGAGAGAGAAAGAGCTACTCCCTCCGCTCGATAATGTAGTTACAACATTTTTAAGTCAAACTTTTGAAACTTTGACCAAGTTTATAAAGAAATTACTTATATCTCAATACCAAAGATAAATGATAGTATGAAGTAAGTACATGTTGTGATGAATCTAATGATCGCTCCAGATGTAAATGTTTTTCCACATATACCTGGTCAAACTTTTCTCGAGGTTTGACTTTTCAAAACATCCATATGCTTATGGACGGAAGTCCCTAACGAGAGAGAGAGAGAGAGAGAGAGAGAGAGAGAGGAAAAAAGGTGTGTGCGGTGTGAAAGAGACATGGACAACACACGATGAAAAGTGGAGAAAAGGGGTTTGTCTTATGCAAACATATCCACATGCATCTTCGACAACGGAGGCAAGGTGAGGAGATAGTGGTTGGTTTGGAACCAGAGAGGAAGACCCCAGCACGGGCCAAGAGGGGTTCCAAAACAAGGGAGAGAGGTCGGAGAGACGACGGAGAAAATGCACATGGGGAGGAGAGAGGTATGTTTGTCATAGAGAGATCCCTTGAGATCGGGATGGGACTACATGGGTGGGGAGAGGACAAGGTTGGGGAAGAAGATGCCCCAGAGATATCGAGATAGACGATGGATGGAAGGAGACAAACGGTGTTCCCCGATGGCTAGTAAGAGATAATCATACTTAGAGGGGGGAGTGCTTGGCCATGGTCTGTTTGGATACTCTAACCGCTTAGAGGTTAGAGTTAGATTCTAACCCTGAACTAACTCTAAGTAAAGAGGTGTTTGGATGGCAGGGTTAGATGGAGGCGGATACGGCAGGCACCTTCACGCCAAAGAGAGGGAGGAGGGAGGACGGAAGCCGAGGAAGTGGGAGGGATCTACTGGGAGAGCGAGAGAAAAAGTGTTTATTAGTGGTCCCAGAAGAACTAACCCAAATAAGCACCTCTTGGTTGGGTTTTTTGGATGGGGATGCATCTAACCTAAACTAACCTCCTTTTGGATCTTTTAAGAAGGACTCCAAACTAACCCAAACTAACTCTAACCCATGGATCCAAACAGAGCTGATGATGGAGTGAGGGATTATGGTACTTAGGGGGTGCGGTCACATGGAGAGAGAACAAGGGCGAGAGTGTTGGATCTTGAGCAGACATGTGTATGTGTGAACTGGGATATAAGGCCGGCTTTTGGCATCGTGAGCATCTTTTGCGGGCGGGTTGTGGCTGGATTTCATGCACGCTTGTTTGGTTGCTACCCTGTGAAAAGAAAGCCCGGGCTGGGTTCCTTGCATTTAATTAGCCTGGCAACTCCACACACGCAAGTAGCCCGGCCCAAGCAACGATTTTGAACGCCCCGTCCGGTCGCAAGGCCAAGGCTAACAAAGAACATGGATGGATATTAGCATTAAATAATTGATGCATGGATTGATTGATGGGTTGATGCTTTGCCTCCCCTGCATGAACCAAACGTTCAAAGCACACAAGCCTGGCCAGTGGAAATATTTTACATCTCACGCCCACACCAAAAGACCGCCATCAAGGCATGAGGGTCGTCAACGAACCAAACTGACCAATAAAGTTTGGAGAGATTGAGGAGCCCCGATAAGGCTGAGGGGCCGATAGCTGGAGGGGAAAGAGATATTCCATCCGCCGATAATGCAAAGGATGTAAATTTTTTAGAAGTCAAACTTTGGAAACTTTGATCAGGTTTACGCAATGTTATTTATATCTAAATACCAAAGATACATCATACAAAACTACATCTCATGGTGAATCTAATGGTATATGTTTGCCGATTAGATGTAATTTTTTCTCCACGACATGGTCAAACTTTGTGATGTTTGACTTTTCAATAAATCTATTGCTATGGACGGAGGAGAGTGCCTCAACAGAAGATCAAGTGCGGGAAGGAGAATGAGTAAGTGTGCAAAAAGTTGTGAAAGAGAAAGTGACAACAAACGATAAATTAAGAGAGAGGTGTTTTTGTTTATAAAATATCACGGCATCCTCCGAGATGGAAAAGCGAGGCGAGGAGATACACGAAGATAGCTAGTGTGTGTTGTTTGCAACGGAGAGAGACCCCTTAGCACATGTCCAATAGAGGTCCGCCAACAAGGAAAAAAGGTCGAGAGGGACACATGGATGGCATGGACGCATGGGGAGGGAGAGAGGGTGTGTTTGATAAGAGATCCCCGAGATCGTGAGGGGACTATATGGGTGGGAGATCGAGGGAGTGCATGCATGATAGAAAGATGCCCCAGAGAAATCGAGATAGACCATGCACATGTTTGTGATGGAGACTAAGATTAGCTAGTCATATACATATAGGGGACTGTGTGCCTACAATTGAGTGAGAGACCATCATACTTGGCTAGCTGGGCATGAGATTGTGTGTGTGTGTGCGGTGAGATGGAGAGAGAACGAGGGAGAGATAGAGTTTTAGATGGGCCTATCGAAAAGTAGTGGATATGCATGTTTGTGACCTGTGGATGGAGAGTTTGAGAGAGGGGGGGACCGAGACGACATAGTGGTGCGTGAGAGAGTTACGGCAAAGAGCCAAGGAATTTGTGTAAGGACGATGAGTGCACCCAAGATATCTAGCTTGGACTAGCTAGAGTATCAACAAGTGGAGAGAGACCTATAGATGGTGTATATATGAATGCGAACTAGAAAGACCCCCCCACACACACACACAAGAGAAGAGAGAGAGAGAGAGAGAGAGATAAAGGGAGAGGGACCAACAAGGTTTTTGGTTTGATGCGGGATGAATTGAAGATTGTCGAGAGAGAGAGAGAGAGAGAGAGAGAACAGGAGTCCCGGAGAGGGGAGGTCGCCTTTATGCATCAAAGACTGATATAAACCATGTTTTGATATAAACTTGCATTCAAATATTTAAATTGGAGAACATGTTGTCTAATCCACACATGAACGGATATATGCGATATCAAACAAGTTCATTAATTTGACTTTCAACATGTTCATGGAGTACTATAACACTGCATAAACATGCTACTCGATTGAGGTGTTCAATTTTGGATTTAGTTCACTATTTTGACCTCGAACGAGCTAGTTCATTGAATCGAGATATTTCATTTTGGGTTTGATTCGCTTTGAGTGGGTCAACTATTTGTCATATAGTAAATCGCTAGCAACGAGCATGTAAAAACACATTATTCCCGAGCATCATCTCTCCATCTAAAAAGAAGTGGCAAGCTAATATTTCAAAATTTGATTCAATCGACTTGGTAAGGTAGACGTGATGCTCGCTTCCCAAAATTTGAACGAACCTTAAACATCCTCTCGCTCGGTGGAATTCGCCCAGCAAATAAATGGGAGACGGAAATTACCGCCCCATGTGGGACACGATCAATTGGCCCGTTGTACATCGAGGGTAGGTTCGAATTTCATCCAAGCGCCGCCTTTCCCTCGGCCAAATGACATGTGCCGAATAATTTATAAACCATGGTCGGCAAAACACGCCTCCTGGCCAAATAGCTCGCTCCCACTTTATTTCAAACACGCCCCTCGCCAAATCGCCCGCCCACTATAGTTCAAAACACGCCTCGCCTCAAATCGCCCCCGCCCACTATTTGGGAGAAGAAGTTACTCTACTATCCCCACCCTCAAGACACAACCAACCGAGAAGTTATAGGCAAGGGTAGAATTAACCCCACATTTTAGACAATGGTCAGAAGACATGGTTCCACTCCCCCCCCCCGCCCGCCCCCATTCATACCTCGGGGCGCCAAATCACCTTTCTCCCGGAAGCCCTTCCCGAGCCCAAACCTCAGCCCCACCTCCATGGCGCCCCACCGCACCAATTTCCACCGCCTCCTCCCTAATGCCGAGACGCTGTCCAATTTGCCGTGCACGGGCCCGTGCCTCTTACTCCATGCCGGTGTTGCCTCGACGACGGCCCGGAACTGATCGAGCCGATTCACCCCGGTTCACGGCGCCGAGCGGCTCCAACTTGGATCCGCCCAGAGTCCCGCCGCTCACGAGCCCGAACATGGCGACAATCGCCTTTCCTGCCCCGGTCGCCACCGCAACCGGCCGCCTTCACCGACCGGCAATGGACCTGCCTACTTCACCATGCCGCCAGATAGGTCGCACCTCATCTCAAATCACTTTATTTAGGCGCCGCTTGTCTGAATTTTTATTCGGGCCAATCGATTAATGGGAAGCAGCACCCGAGGCGGCGGAGTCCTAGGCTGCCGGTTGGCTGGTGTCTAACGGGGGGCGGGCAAGTTCGCCGCGAAGCAGCCTTAGATGGCTATTTTAGAGTTTGGGTTGAAGGCCCCGCCCCGATCCGATGACGGGAGTCTTTGTGGATTGGCCCGGGCGCAACCACGGCAAAGCGGGGGGGAGCGGGTTTTGGGGCCACACGGGGAGGGGTTGCTCGCTGGTCCCGGCTCCGGGAAGATTCCCAAAAGGTCACCGGAGGCAAAGACGCCATCAAGCCATCCGCGAATCGGAAAAGACTAAAATAAAATAAAATCGTGGACCCAATTTAGTCTTATCAAGACGGTGACCACTCGCACTTTGTTGTTGATCTCTTAGTGTATTTCTTCGATCAAAGAGATATGTCGTTTTAACATTATGTTATTCATCTTCCAAACCCCTTCCACTCACCGAGCTGCTCCAACAAGGGAAGCATACACCGAAGGGAGCTAAGTCCCACTCAACAGCCTCGATCAATGCTGGTTTACATGGACAGCCACAACAACGCAGGGCCATCGAAAGTCAACATGATGCTCACTCCTATGGATGGGCCGATAGGTTGTACCTCATCTTACTTGTGTGCAACATTTATGGCTTTGTTATTCATCGCAGGAAAATAGATCATCACATTTCACGATATTCATGGATCTCACGGGTCTTGTTCAGAGTTCACGTGTTCCATAGTTCAGCTAAGATACTTGTTCTTTAGGTAACGTTGTTCCATAGTTATCATCCATCGCCAATGCTATCCCAGGCTGGTGATTATAGTATTATACCACTTCTTATTACCTATGTTGTTCTTTAATACTTTGTGTGCCATCTAGTTAATCTCGGTACAAAATACATATTCTGAGCTTTCATTGTGTTCTCCTTTAGTTTATGAGACCTGTTGCTAGTTAACCCCAGTCCTACTATTTATTCGCCCACAGCACTCATTTACATAAATCTAACTACTAGTTGTCTTCCATGCATGTCGATATAATTGCCACACCGATATATCCACAAGAACCTCAGAGCAATGTAAAGGCCAATAAACTTGATGTCAATGATACCCAATATGATGGAACATGTAAAGGCGTTCTTCTAAACCGTAAAGATGATGAATCCTCTTCACCCCACAAGGTCCTTGCTCTAACTTGGCCGTGATATGGGTACAACATGCATATAATGTCCCGGAGTGTATCTACTTTTGTAATGCCATGTGCTTAGATGTGATCATGCATGTAAATATGTCATGCCTTCCGTTTTTCAAGACTATTCCATTCATGATAACATGTTTTCAAATTCAAGACTTATTCTACTCTATCGCAATGCCTCCCAATTTGGACATCATGCTTAATATCTTATGCATTGTTATTCATCGATGTACTTCATCCTTTCCCCATACCATGTTTTTTACATTGAAGTGTTGTTCTAGTGCTGCTGAATGCCATCTTATTTTCCCAATCATACACGTATGTTGCCTTAGTTATTTTGCAATTCCGCTAGCATATAGTTTTACATTCAACTAGTGTTTTTTGTGGTTGTCCGTCAGATCCCTAGCTCTTACACCATACTCCTCCGTCCGGATTACATGTTGTCGGGAAAAAAGGATGTATCTAGAACTAAAATACCCTAGACCCATCCATTTTTTTCCGGATGGAGGAATACATGTCAATATGTCATGCCTTTATTCTTCAAGACTATTCCATCTCTTCCGTCCATGTTTTATAATTAAAGCACCATTCTTCTATACAAGGCATGCAAGGGGAAGACGACTATGTTAGAATCTAAATTACAAACAAGGCCTTTGCAAAAGATCCAAACGCCAGAGATAATAAACCAACTCCGTTTTATAGATACGCCCAAAGAAGAGAAACCCAACTCCTACCGATAATAAGCAATTCCAAGGGCAAAGAACTAGTCCGCCCAATGAGCAAAAATATGTCAACTCAATTCTAAGAAGCGAGCGATCCTTGCATCATGAAATTTTATAGCATG
>JAHIAM010007880.1:0-11696 GCA_021605205.1 Aegilops longissima | reverse complement strand
TCTCTCGCAATTGCATTGATAACCACATAGCCTTACTTTTATGCTGTTTACCCATCGAGACTAGCCATTGAGTATTGCCGCAACGTGACTTGTGCACCTTAGTGATCATACTCCATAGCATACATAGCATACCAAAGTGGTGCATATCTTGAGATCAACTTGTGTGTCACAATGTTGTCATAGCATACACAATTGCTATCTTGGTTCGTGAAGTTTGCATAAGAAAAGAGCTCAAAAGGAAAGAGCCACCCAAGCTTTTAAGCAAAGAGGAAAGATAAGCAAAGAGCTTATAAGCAAGAACCATAGCATCATACAACATTAAGATTGTCATATCCGATCATCTTGGATCATAGCAATCAAATATCATACATATAGCATACTTGGGATAGAGATCGCTGCATTTTTCCTAATAGGTTGTGCACAAGTTCGCAGATCCGCTTATTGTGCAATCGTATAGCGCCTCTAGTATTGTGCAACAAGAGCATTCTCGTGGTTTCCACATTTTGGCTCACTTTTGGTTTGCACAATCCCACTTATCTATTTATGCGTGTGTTTCCGTGTACCACTACTTGCTTGGTCTACTTGTTACATTTGCGAATTTGCTAATCTTTTTCAACTTTATTGAGTCTCACTTACAATTGCATCAAATTTTGTGCCACCATCCTAACCGAGCTCCACCATAAGCTTTTATTTGTGTAGGTGTGAGAACCGACAAGAATCGGTACCAAGAGTGCTATTTCATTGTCCGCATTTGAGTGAACTTGATTCATTTTCAACATCGGTCAAAGGTACATTGGTATAAGTTCTTTCCGCTCTACCACTCACATCTTGTTTGGAATGATGGATAGGCCAAGTTCTTCTACCAACCCACTCTTCATCGAGCAAGACGACGACATGTCCTCATACGTCACCAAGAGCCACCTCTTTGGTGCACAACGAGCGCTGCACCAAGAACAACAAGCAATGAGCGATCAGATCGACAACCTCGCCACCGACTTGCGACTCTCCGAGCAACGCATAAGAGACTACTTCGACAACAAGTTCGAGGCTCACAAGGAAGAGAATGATGCAAGAATGGACGAGATCCGCTGATGAGAAACCGCATCATTCCACTTCTTCATCATCAAGACGGAGCCGCCGAGTCGACATTCCGACGACACCTTCTACGACTCAAGTACACCGCCATCGAACACTCTTCGACGAGCCACAGGCCAAGACCGCTATGCATCTCGCAACCCGCTACATGACAAGCATTCACAAGAGCAAGTTGATGATCAAGTTCCTCGCCCTCAATCAAACCAAGAGGCTTTTGCTCGCTTCAAGAACGACAACGCCTTCGCCGCCAACAAGAGGAAGAAAGAGCACGCCGTCACCAAGACGAACAAGACGCCAAGGCTCAACGCCTTCAACAACAACAACGTGAAGCGCAAGCTCTTGAGGCGCAACGCGTCTTCAAGAATCAAGTCGAGCCTTCGCTAACCGCAATCGCGAACGGCGCAATCAAGAGGAAGCCCTTCGAGAAGAAATCCAAGAGAGGAACTACCAACCTCATGTACAACGCCAAGTTCCTCAAGCTCCTCCACAAGCTCGCCAAGCTCCACCTCAACATCAAGTTCAACAAGAGCAAGTTGATCATGGTCTTCCTCCGCGCTAAGAGCAACATGAAGACGAGTACATTCCACGCCAAGGACGCCATCATCAACATCGCCAACAACACAATGAAGAGCAACGCCACGGCAAGCTAAAATTCACCATGCCAAAGTTCAATGGAAGCAATGACCTCAAGACTACCTCTCATGGGCATTGAAGGTTGACAAAATCTTCCGCTTGCAATAACTACGATGAAGCGAAGAAAATCGCTATGGCATCACTTGAGTTCCAAGATTATGTGCTCATATGGTGGGAACAAATCATTGAGCGATTTACAAGCAAGAGGTGAACCCCCAATCACCACTTGGGCTCAAATGAAGGATGTCATGCAGCACGCTTTGTGCCAACCTACTACAACCGCGACTTCTTCAAGAAACTCCAACTACTCAAGCAAGGAACAAAGAGCGTTGAAGAATACTACAAGGAGATGGAGATAGCCATGATTCGAGCCAATGTCAAGGAAGATGATGAGCAACTATGGCACGCTTCTTGAATGGACTCAATCATCCCATCAAGAAGATCGCCGACTTCCAACCATACTCATCCCTCATTGAGCTCAGCATCAAGCTACAAAGGCGGAACGCCAAGTACAAGATGACTTCAAGCACGCCAAGTACTCATCCAAGACCCACGGCTTCTCCAACAACCAAGCTTCAACGACTCCTCCAACATCTACACCAACCAAGCTTCCTTCAAGAAACGACGACAAGTCAAGTTACAAGAAGACATCGACAAGTTCAAGTCGCCCTCCTCCTACTACAAGCAACCTCAAGCCGCTGCGGTTTCATCCTCTCACTCCGACCGATGAGACCATCAAGACAAGCTCCTTCAAGTGTTTCACTTATGCGCGCCGAGGCCACAAGTCATACGAATGCACCAACAAGCGCACCATGATCCTCAACGACGATGGCACATATGACTCTATGAGTGAAGAGGAAATGGAAGCCCTTGAGCAAGTGGCCATGCACCGCAAGTGAATGAAGATGAAGATGATCAAGTCTTTGTGATGAGGATTCGAGCCCCGCCTCGTTGTCTCCAAGGTCTTGACTCTTCAACATCAACAAGAAGAAGACCAACGATGCCACATCTTCCACACAAAAGCCGCATCAATGGACGGTCCATCAAGGTCATCATCGATGGAGGTAGTTGCCACAACTTGGCAAGTGAAGAACTATGCTCCAAGCTACAATTGGTCAAGAGGAAGCACCCACACCCCTACAAGGTTCAATGGCTAAGGACTCCAAGACTATACGAGTCGAGCATACGGTCCAAGTCTCCTTCAAAATTGGTGCTTATGAAGACACTTTGAGTGTGATGTGGTCCCAATGACCGCTTGCCACCTCCTTCTTGGTCGACCATGGCACCGACCGTGGTGTCATCCACAATGGGCTAACCAATCACTATAGCTTCAAGATGAAAGGGAAGGAGTATGTGCACGACCTATGTCTCCTAGTCAAGTGATAGCCGACAAGCAAGCCACACATCATAGAGAAAAGAGGAGAAAGTGATCCACCCAAAAGTGAGTGAGAGCCACAAGCCAAATTTGAGAGACTCTTCGCCTAGAGAGAAAAACCTCATTCTATTTGCCACCAAAAGTGAGATGAGAGAAGTGTGAGCACCCATCGAGTGTGATGCACTTTGTCCTTGTGTGCAAGGATGGAGAACCAAAACTAACACCATTCACGAGCTACCTTTGGTGTTTCAATCTCTTTGCAGGAATTTCAAGATGTTTTCCCGATGAGCTACCTCCGGTCTACCTCCTCTTCGAGGCATTGAGCATCGAATCGACCTCATCCCCTGAGCGCCGCTACCAAACAAAGCTCCATACCGAGTCAATCCGAAGAAACCAAGGAGATTCAACGGCAAGTACAACAACTCATCGACAACGGTCATGTACGTGAAAGCCTAAGCCCTTGTGCTGCTCCTGTTATTCTTGTGCCTAAGCCCGATGGAAGTTTCCGCTTGTGTTCCGATTGTAGACCTATCAATGCTATTACTGCTCGATATAGGCATCCCATTCCTCGCTTAGATGACATGCTTGATGAACTTAGTGGAGCCAACTTTTTCTCAAAATTGATCTTAAAAGTGGCTATTATCAAATACGCATACAAGAGGGTGATGAATGGAAAACTGCTTTCAAAACCAAATTTGGTTTATATGAGTGGTTAGTGATGCCTATGGGTCTTTCTGAAGCTCCCTGCACTTTTGTGCGCCTTATGCATCATGTGCTTCATTCTTATATTGGAGTCTTTGTTGTGGTTTACTTTGATGATATTCTTGTGTTTAGCAAAACCATGAAAGAGCACATCAATCATGTAAAATCTGTGTTGCAAACTCTTCGCAAGGAAAGCCTTTATGCAAACTTGAAAAATGCACTTTTGGAGTTGACAAAGTGGTTTTCTTGGGTTTTGTTGTTTCTCAAAGGGTGTCCATGTTGATGAATCTAAAATTGAAGCAATCAAAACTTGGCCCCAACCCACCAATTTGCAACAAGTGCTAAGTTTTCTTGGTCTTATGGGTTTCTATCGTCCGCTTAGAAAGATTTTAGCACAATTGCCGCCCTTTGCATGCTTTGAGCAAGAAGAATACTCCCTTTGTTTGGGGAACTTTGCAATCAACCGCTTTTGATGAGCTCAAGTCTTTGCTTACTCATGTTCCGATTCTTGCTTTGCCTAATTTTGACAAAACTTTTGAGGTTCATTGTGATGCAAGTGGTACCGAATTGGCGGAGTTTTGATGCAAGAAAACGAGCCATTGCTTATTTTAGTGAAAACTCTCCGTGCTCAACTTAATTATCCCATCTATGACAAAGAATTGTATGCTTTAGTGCGTAACTACATGTTTGGGAACATTACCTTAGACCGCATGAGTTTGTCATCCATACCGATCATGAAACGCTTAAGTACCTCAAAGGTCAAACTAAATTGAACAAGCGCCATGCCAAATGGAGTGAATTCATTGAATCTTTTCCTTATGTGATCAAGTACATTAAGGGTAAAGAAAATGTAGTTGCCGACGCGCTTTCACGATAAACATGCTTGTCACTCAACTTGAGTTGAATGTTATTGGTTTTGAGCATATAAAAGACTTGTATGAGCATGATCCATCTTTTGCTTCTCCTTATGCTAAGTGTTTGACGATACGCCTTGGGAACAATATTACATCAAGGATGGTTACCTTATGAGAGCTAACAAACTTTGCATTCCCTAGTCTTCTTCGCTTGCTCTTTTGCAAGAGGCTCATGGAGGCGGCCTCATGGGACACTTTGGACGCGACAAGACATTCGCCAGACTCTCCAACAACTACTTTTGGCCCAAGATGTTCCATGACGCCTCACGCTTCACCAACCGATGCTACACATGTCGCAAAGCTAAGTCTAAAGCTCAATCTCATGGTCTTTACATGCCTCTTCCTATTCCATATCAACCATGGGAAGACATTAGTATGGATTTTGTACTTGGTTTGCCTAGGACTCAAAATGGCAAGGATTCCGCCTTTGTTGTTGTGGATAGATTTTCTAAATGGCACATTTCATTCCTTGCAACAAGATAGACGATGCTTCACATGTTGCAAATCTCTTTGTAGGGAAATCTTGCGACTCCATGGCGCATCAAAGACAATCGCCTCCGATCGTGACGCCAAGTTCTTGAGTTACTTTTGAAGACCCTATGTGCCAAGCTCGAATCAAGCTCTTGTTCTCCTCGCATACCATCCTCAAACCGACGGCCAAACGGAGGTGACGAATCGCACACTATCCACTCTACTTCGTGTCTTGATCAAGAAGAACATCAAGGAGTGGGAAGCATGTCTACCCATCGCCGAGCACGCCTACAATCGCAAGACATTCAACTACCGGCAAGTCCCCTTCGAGGTCGCTTCACGGTTTCAACCCGTTGTCCCCATTGGACATTCTACCACTTCCTTCCAAGAGCGCACTAACATGGATGCAAGTGAACGAGCAAGGTACATCAAGAAGATGCATCGAAGAAACAAGGCACACCATCGAGCGCCAAGTACAACGCCAAGCAAACAAGCTCAACGCCAACAAGCAACCCATCGCCTTCAACATTGGTGATCTAGTGTGGCTACACCTTCGCAAGGACCGCTTCCCCAAAGAACGCAAAGAACGCAAGTCGAAATGGACCTTTCAAGGTACTAGCACGCCAACGATAACGCTACAAGATCGAATACCTCTACTAGTACTGATAGAGGCAAAGGTGTCCCGCTGTTTCGATGAGATGGTGGCTATCGCTTCGTGGAAGTCGACTTTGACGATCCGACCACGAAACGCGGCGAGACGCCGCGCTTTAGCAATCGCTAAACCAACTTCCGAGGGTTATTGACCACGCCGAGCACGATCAACTCTGACCACGAGGGCCTGCTTCCTCGCGAGCAAACGAAGAACAAGCAAGAAACTGAGATTGCAATCTGATATTGCGTAATATAAGATGAAAGCTTTATTGATCAAGGTGGGGTTCTGTGACGCTTTGTCCGGTCGCTGAACACAAACGGCACGCCAAGTTGCAGCTATGGCGAACTTTAATCTAAACAAAACCTAAGGTCTAAACGGTGCCCTAAGGGCTGTATATATGGAGGAAGAGGGGGAATTTCGTGGCCCTTGGTGGAGGGGTCCAAATCAACCCTAACTCTTGTTTCCCCACATACGGACTCTAAAAACAGCCTATACTTAAGTATTTCGAAATTACATGGGCCTGGCTCCAATAATAAGGTGACGCAGCACCTAGAATAGCCTATGGACGAATATTATGAAGTGGCATCTTGTATATTTCGTCCAAGGCTTCATGCACTCATTATGGTGGCTTCAAAGTCCTGAATCATCACTTGTAACTCCGTTTGTTCTCTTTGCGCATGGCATTATCTCCATGCTTGTTCTTGCTCCAATGTCCATCCTTCTCCAAGCTAGGGCCTTCATTTGTAAGCAAAACAAATGTATCCAATTTAGGCAGCATCATATTCTCATGAACATTAGAATCATTACCAAGAAACGAAAGTACCGATAATTTAATTGGCGCATGCGAGCTCTAGTAATTGGTCCAAGATATGTAGCAAGAGGGGCTGTGGGTGTAACAATGGTATTGATGTCCTCATCATCCTCCCTTCTTGAAATGAAGTCGCCCTCGACGGAAGCTCATATTCCTCACCCAAATAAGGCTTCAAATCTGCAATGTTAAAAGTGGACTAACCCCAAAATCTGCAGCAGCTCAAGTTTATATGCATTATCATTTATTTTCTAACACCTTAAATGGACCATCAAGACGTGGTATTAGCTTTGATTTATGCAAATTAGGAAACCTATCTCACGCAAATGTAACCAAACAAGATCTCCAGTGCAAAGACAACATGTTTTCTACCCTTATCTCCAAAGAAGTTTATATTTAGCATTCATACGCCAATGTTTTCCTTAGTTAACTCATGCATTTTTAAAATCAATTCAGCACGCTCTTTAGCATCAAAATTAACCTTCTCCAAGATGGAAGAGGCAACAAATCAATAGGTGCACGAGGTAGGAAGCCATACACAATTTCAAAAGGGCACATCTTAGTAGTAGAATGCAATGAACGATTATAAGCAAATTCAATATGAGGCAAGCATTCTTCCCACATTTTCTTATTATTCTTCAAAACAGCCCTAAGCATAGTAGACAATGTTCTATTGACTACTTCAGTTTGTCCATCAGTTTGGGGTGACAAGTAGTACTAAAAGCAGTTTAGTCCCCAACTTAGCCCATAAACATCTCCAAAAGTGGCTAAGAAATTTAGTATCACGATCTGAAACAATAGTATTTGGCACACCATGCAAGCTTAATAATTTCACGAAAGAACAAATCAGCAACATTAACAAAGATCATCGCTTTTATGACATGGTATAAAGTGTGCCATTTTCGAGAATCTATCCACGACAACAAATATGCTATCCTCCCTTCTTTGTTCGAGGTAAACCTAAAACAAAGTCCATAGATATATCCTCCCAAGGAACACTAGGCACAGTAAAGGCATATATAAACCATGAGGATTGAGTCGTGACTTAGCTTTTTGACATGTAGTGCAAATGAGCAACAAAACGCCAACATCCCGCCTCATCTTTGGCCAAAAGAAATGTGTAGCAAGTATATCCTCCGCCTTCTTGACGCCAAAGTGTCCCATTAATCCTCCTCCATGCGCCTCCTGCAACAACAAAGACTAACAGAGCTAGCAGGAATGCATAGCTTGTTAGCACGAACACAAAACCATCATTAATAACTAACTTGTTCCATGTTCTTCCTTCTTTACAATTCTGCATTACATCTTTAAAATCAGCATCATGCACATATTGATCTTTGATGGTCTCCAAACCAAATATTTTGAAGTCAAGTTGTGAAAGCATAGTATATCGATTTAGACAAAGCATCAAGAATAACATTTTCTTTACCCTTCTTGTGTTTAATGACATAAGGGAAAGTCTCAATGAATTCAACCCATTTAGCATGTCTACGATTCAGTTTAGCTTGACTTTTAATATGTTTCAAAGATTCATGATCGAATGTATAACAAATTCTTTGGGCCATAAATAATGTTGCCATGTCTCTAAAGTCCTAACAAGAGCATATAATTCTTTTGTCATAAGTAGAATAGTTCAGACTAGGCCCACTCAATTTTTCGTAAAAGTATGCAACAGGTTTGCCATCTTGTAATAACACACCTCCTAATCCAATTCCACTAGCATCACATTCAAGCTCAAAAGTCTTATTAAAGTCGAAGTTGGAGTAAAGGAGCATGTGTCAACTTATCTTTCAATACCGTGAAGGCTTCTTCCCGTATGGTACCCCAAACAAAAGGCACATCCTTCTTTGTAAGCTCATTGAGAGGTGCAGCAATGGTGCTAAAGTCTCTCACAAAACGCCTATAGAAACCAGCGAGTCCAAGAAAACTCCTCACTTGTGTGACCGCTTTGGGCTGCGCCAACTCTCAATAGCTTCAATCTTGGCTTTATCAACTTCAATTCCCTCGTGGAGTAACAACATAGCCAAGAAAAGATACTCGGTCGGTGCAAAAGGTGCACTTCCCAAGGTTACCAAACAAACGCATCACGAGAGCATTAAAACAGCACGAAATGTTCCAAATGTTCTTCCAAAGATTTGCTATAAATCAGTATATCATCAAAGTAAACTACCACAAATCGTCCAATGAAAGCACGAAACTTCGCTCATTAATCTCATGAAAGTACTAGGTGCATTAGTTAACCCAAAAGGCATGACTAACCACTCATATAATCCAAACTTAGTTTTAAATGCTGTTTTCCATTCATCTCCCAATTTCATACGAATTTGATGGTATCCACTACGCAAATCAACTTTGGAGAATATTGTAGAGCCACTAATTCATCAAGCATATCATCTAGCCTAGGAATAGGATGACGATAACTAATAGTAATATTATTAATGCCTCTACAATCAACACACATACGCCGACGCACCATCCTTTTTAGGCACTAGTATAATAGGAACAGACAAGGACTAAGAGATTCGCAGATATAACCTTTGTCGAGCAGCTCCTGTACTTGACGATAATCTCCTTCGCCTCCTCCGATTGGTACGGTATGGTGCGCGGTTGGTAGCGATGCACCGGAATTAAGTCAATTTGATGCTCAATCCTCTAATAGGTGGTAATCCCGTGGCACGCCTTGTGGGAAGACGCCAAATAACTCCTGCAAAATGTTAGTGACAGCAGGGGCAAAGAGGAAGGCACGCCCTCGAATGAAAATAATGCCTCTTTGCACACAAAAGCATAGCAAACAGATTTGCTAGAATCTAGCTCATCAATATCAGATTTGGTGGCAAATAAACATGCACTTTTCAGTTTAATTTCAGAAGCAACATTAGATGGTTTATTATTAGGCTTCATTTGTTGCTCAAATTCTTTTGCCACAATCTGATTTTCACTCTTATTTTTCTCCTGTTTTGCTTTATTAGCTCTATTAATATCATCTTTCAAAATGGAATCAGAGTCATAGGAAGCAAAGTAATATTTTTATCCTTGTGAACAAGAGTATACTGATTGTTTCTACCATGGTGTACAGAATTTTATCAAATTGCCATGGTCTACCAAGTAATAAGGAACATGCTTGCATAGGTACCACATCACAATCAACATAATCAGATATGTAGAGATACTAAAATGCACACTAACAAAGACGTGTTACCTTAACCTTGCCGCTGTTGTTGAACCATTGGATGTAGTAAGGATGTGGATGTGGTCTTGTGGTGAGAGAAAGCTTCCACCATATCCATGCTAGCCAAGTTGTTGCAGCTCCTCCATCTATGATGACGCTAATAGAACGCTCCTTCACAACTCCCTTTGTATGGAACAAGTTATGCCTCTGATTTTGCTCAGCTTGTGTAACCTGCACACTCAAAACACGTTGAGCAACTAAACATTCATACCTGCAAAGATCTTCAAGAGCCATGTATTGCGCCTCAAGATCGTAATCATCTCCACCGTGTTCTTCATGTGTAATAAGAGCCAAAGTCTCTTCATCATAGTCACTAGCGACTCATACCCACCATCCTCAAGAGCAATCATCACACGCTGAGATTGGCATTCTCTCAAGAAATGTCCTCTTCCCTTACAACGATTTACAAATAATATCACTTGTGTGCCCTGCTGACGCCATGGAAGAAGAAGAGCTCTGTAGGCCCAAAGCAGTACTCTTGGCGATAGTGGTGGTTGTGCCTGCTTTGTATCACGTTGAGGTGGCAGCCGACGGAGGTGCCGTGTAGTAGAACGGTGGAAGTAGATGATGCACGGGTGTCCATGATGAAGGTCGACCTGCAGAAAAGTTAGTCCGCGCCAAGGCCCTGCCGATCCTCAACTTCACGCTCAGCTTTACAAGCAAGATGGAATAATCGAGTGATATTATTATAATCCTTGTAGTCTAGAATGGTCTGAATCTCTATTTAATCCACCCGTAAAACGTGCAAGCATAGCTTCATTCTCCTCAACAATACCACATCTAATCAAGCCAGTTTGTAATTCCTGATAATATTCTTCACCGAATTTTTTCCTTGTCTTAAGCGCTGCAATTTTTGAAGTAATTCACGCTGATAATATGGTGGAACCCAACGAGTACGCATAGCAGTTTTCAAAGCAGCCCAAGTAGCTGAACAGATATAATCTACAATGTTCGCACCACCAAACACATGCAAAGCTAGTGAAAGCACAAACAGCAGCAGAACACGCCTCCTCGTGATATTGTAAACATGTAAATCGTTGTTCAGTTTCTAACTCCCAAGTAAGATATATATCAGAACATATCTACCCTCAAATGGTGGAATATTCAATTTCAGTTTAGGAGATGGTCATGATCTCGCACCAAGGGGAGCCCAACATTGCCATTATTTGCATGTGGACGACCTGGTGGTTGTGGTGCTGGTGGTTGCACGAGTTCGATGTTGATCAACCTCATCCTCGTAAGCTCACATAATCATCCTCCCCACCGCAGCAGCAGGAGCCACTGTATATCAACAAAGAGACCAAAGAGCTTGGCCAGTCAAGAGGGACACGGAAGCTCAAGGAGGGCTGTTTCACATGTGGAGGTAGTCCTTGTTGTTGTAGTAGAGGTGCGTAGGTGCAGCCGTGGTGGTGGTGGTAGACGCACAGCAATTCATTAAACTTGTTATCGAGCTTTGTTTCAACGCCTTCTCAATGCCATCTATCTTCTCCATGGCCTCTTCAAATCTATTTAGCACATCGTCCACCTGCCCACTCATCATTTGTTGAAACTTATCATGTAGCGCTTTGTTTGTCATGTTCTCCCAACCACCACGCCGGCTTGTGATCCTGCCATGGTTAGCAAAGAATAGAAACACACAAGAATATGATTCGGCTGACTACTAGGAAGTGGTGGTGGTGGTGGGTGGACAACACAACCACAAGCAAATCTCAAATTCTTACCAGCCTACCAAAGAAGAAAGGTGATCGCAACCGATGTAGTCAAAACTCTCAAAGCTTGATAGAGCGATTACTGTGGAGAGTCAAACGACGATGTAG
>JAHIAM010007877.1:0-10045 GCA_021605205.1 Aegilops longissima | reverse complement strand
TCACATTGAGAGTCGGTGCAAACTTCGCCGGTGCATACAAACCGCGTGATATGATACGCTCTTTCACACATAAACCTCCTTATATCTTCCTCAAAACAACCACCATACCTACCTATTATGGCATTTCCATAGCCATTTCGAGATATATTGCCATGCAACTTTCCATCGTTCCATTTATCATGACACGTTCATCATTGTCATATTGCTTTGCATGATCATGTAGTTGACATAGTGTTTGTGGTAAAGCCACCATTCATAATTCTTTCATACATGTCACTCTTGGTTCATTGCATATCCCGGTACATCGCCGGAGACATTCATATAGAGTCATACTTTGTTCTAGTATCGAGTGGTAATCATTGAGTTGTAAATAAATAGAAGTGTGATGATCATCATTTTCTAGAGCATTTTCCCAAGTGAGGAAAAATACAAAAAAGAAAGGCCATAAAAAAAAGAGAAGGCCCAAAAAAATGAGAGACAAAGAGAGAAGGGACAATGTTACTATCCTTTTTACCACCCTTGTGCTTCAAAGTAGCACCATAATCTTCATGATAGAGAGTCTCTTGTTTTGTCACTTTCATATACTAGTGGGAATTTTTCATTATAGAACTTGGCTTGTATATTCCAACAATGGGCTTCCTCAAATGCCCTAGGTCTTCGTGAGCAAGCAAGTTGGATGCTGTCGGAGTAATGGGCCACGGCTAGGCAAACCCGAGTCCCAGGACCTTTCAAAATATTGGGGCAGACTGCGCCCCTCAAGACCCCAAGACGATGAGCCGCCTTCTGAGAGTCGGTGACGGAGTCGCCGACTGCCCCTCCAGCCGAGTCCCAGAGACGGCCTCAAGACAAGCCGACTCCAAGACTAGCGACTCCGATGAAGCCGCAATGAGAGTCGGCTCAAACTCCATCCACCTCCCGCCGAGCGACCACGAGCGGATGGGATAAAGCCGCCTAGTGGCTCGTCCCCGCCCCGCCATAAAGAGCTGGCATGACTGATGTGGCGCTGCATCGACGGAGATCTCCGTCCGCGCGGCATCGTAGCCACGCCGACTCGATCAGCCCGTGGGCAGATTCTCTACCCACGATGGCTCGTCTGCATTCGACCCAAGACGGCGGGACTACCGTCGGCGGGAGTGCGTAGACGGCGAGAATGCCCCAAAGACGGACCTGCTGAGTCGGTCCCCAGAGTCGGCCGCCCTCCCACGGGCTCCAAGCGCCATTAACTGCATAAGACAGGAATGACGACAGGATCGCCGCCAAAGGGCGGCATCTGTTATGACCCCACGCATCAAGCTCGCCATTAGAAGCGCTGCACAGAATCCTGCAGCCGGGCAAGACTCGGCCACAAGGACAAGGGCTGTCGGCCCCATGTTGGATCACGCCGCGGGCCCACTAGTGGGCGGGCCCTGTGAGTCGGCGAAGAAGACGGCGACTTAAGAGACTGACGGCTGGGACCTGCATCCAGCCGGATTACCATTGTACCCCTGGGGGGTAGGCCTATATAAACCCCCCGGGGCACCGATGCAAAGGGTTGGACCCCAATAGTTTTAGACACACATAGAGGGAAGAGAAGAGCTAGACGTGCCCTTCTCCTTCCTCACCCCGAACAGCTCAAGGAGCAACCTTGTACCCACTTTGCCATAGTGATCATGCGGAGACCCCAGAGAGCAGCAGAGGGGTGCTATCTCCTGAGAGCCCCTGCTGGGTAAGATTCGCGGCGGCATGTCTTCGCCTCATCCCGCTTCTGTGCACCAGCGACGTTCTACTCGCCTCCATGATAAGCCATCCTTTGGCATATGTCGCACCCAACCCCCGACATTTGGCGCCCACCGTGGGCTAGGTGCACCGCCGTCCGGAGACCTGCTCGAACGGGAACCTCTTCCTCCCCGGTGAGCGAGCCAGCCCGCACGCCAGACGGAGTTCGCGCCGACGCCACTGCATGGCGCTGAGGTCGCTCAGACGCAAGCTGCCTCGCCAACTTGTCGGCGAGGTCCGCCTCCCGCGAGCCTGCTGCTCGACGCAGCACGGACAGCTCCGAGAGCCTCCTTGCGGGCCTCTCGAGCAGCTCCACGCCGCCGGGCGAGCCCGCCGCCGACCTGAGTCCAGACTCCACCGACCCGATGCTGGTCGACCGACACCTGCCGCCGACGCGTTCCCCACCAACGCAGTGGTGTACGACGAGCCGCCTCGCTGCGGAGAGCGGCGGAAGCACAGCCACGGAGGTGCTCATCATCGGTCACAGCGAGCCTTCCGCCAGGGAGCTCGTGATTTCTCGACGCTGTCCCGCAAGACCTGACCGCCCCATTTTGAAGACGCCGACGCTGACGCTGGAAGCACGCCGCCTCAGCCTCCTCACGCGCGTAAGCCGGCAAGCATGAGACGCTTGTCGGCTTACCAGCGAGATGGATCGCGCCAGGCGGCTTGCCGGCCGACCGGGCCTAGCCACCTAGGCGCTGGTTCAGCAGCGCGCGTAGCCACCGCCACCTGTTTGGGGCCAATCGCCTGTACGCCACGCCGCGGAGAATATCCGCGCCGCCAGCGGCGCGCGCAGACGAGCTGGATAACTTCGAGGGCAAGAAGCGCTGCTCGATGACGGAGCGAGTCCAAAGAGCTCGACGCGCTGCCGCAAGCAAGACGGCGCTGGCCGCGCACGGAGGCGCCATGACGACAACACGGCGATTTGCCTCCCAGCCAAGATCAAGGCGGACGTCTCGGACGCCGACCGGGCGGCGCCCGCAGAAGAAAAATAAGGATCCGGCTGTCAGCCATAGCCGGACTCACATCTCCATCGAAAGCGACGAAGACGGCCGCCAAGAGCAAGTGGAGCGGCGGACGACTATCTGCCTCCTCCTCCCGCAGAGAAAGGCGAGTCCCCCGCCACCCGCCGAGCATGCGACTTCGGCGACCGCTTTGGCCGCCAAGAGGGAGTCGGAGAATCAACGCCGCCATCGGATCGAGCGACTTCACCGATCTCGGCGCTGAAGAAGAAGACGAAGGCCCGCCTGTTTCGACCTCGCATCCAAGACGAGCCCTTCCTAGAGGATTCACACTCCGAGACACACCTAAGTACACCGCCCGTGAAGCCGGAGGACTGGCTAGTGGATTACCCACGGCCGCAAGATAGCTTAACGGCAACAAGCGCTGCCGTGAAAGTATGTTCCCTCATGCTCTGTGGCACGGCCCAGCCTGTTGAACAGTTTGAAGCCCCGCAGCATCAACAGCTGGGTCGACTTCACCGAGGCCTTCGTCCGCAACTTCACGAGCACATACAAGCGACCTCCCAAGCCTCGCCAGCTTTCCTTGTGCGCAAGGCCCCAATGAGTCTACTCTGACTACCTCACGCGCTGGGCCGACCTCCTGAACTCCCTGCGAAGGAGTGCATGAGGTGCAGTAATCGAGTACTTCACCGCCGGGTGCAGAGAAGGCACCTCCTCAAGCACAAGCTCCTTTGCGACGAGCCGAGACCTCGACGAGCTGCTGATCATAGGAGACAAGACGCCACAGCCGACTCCTCCATGAAGTCGAGATCAAGTCGCGCGATCGCAAGGTGGCCTCATGCTCCAGAACTCTGGCCGGGCGACGCCATGCGATAACAACAGAATGATCACAAGTGCAGGCCCGCAGCCGCTTCCAACAGCCGGCAGGTGGCGACAACAAGACCAGCAATGAGGGGCAGCCTCCTACCAAGCGGCAGAAGGCGCAAGTCCAACTAGTTGCCGCCTTGTCTTACGAAAGCAGACTCGGATGGACCTTGCAAGTTCCATAGCGCGCCGGGCCGCCGAGTCACACCACCAAGAAGTGCCACCGCTCACCAGATCACCAAGGAGACGGCCTTGTCCCTCCTCCGCTGGACCGGACCGCCACCACCACCTCCCCCAAAGAGCTGGCCGTCGTGCCACCATGCAAAGACAAGACGAAAATACCGTAAGAGCATGGTGCCTATGTAGTGTTCACCAGTGTGGCCGACGATCGCCGTAGCAGGCGGCAGCAACAGCAAGAAGTGAATGCAGTAGCATCAGATGCTCCAAAATTCATGCACTGGTCCGAGAAGCCCATCAGTTGGAGCCGAGCTGATCACCCAGAGGTGATGCCGAATCCGGGCTCCTATGCCCTGGTCTTGGGAGCTACCCTTGCAGCGGATGGGCGGCCCGCTCGCTTCTCGCGAGTGCTGATAGACGGAGGCAGCAGCATCAACATCCTGTAGAAGGATACAATGGACAAGTTAGGAATCAAGCAAAGACAGCTTCAGCACAGTCGGACTGTGTTCCACGGAATTGTACCTGGCCTTTCCTTCTCACCGATTGGCAAGATTCTGATAGACGTCCTCTTGGGGACAAAGATCACTTTACGAGAGCCAGTCTGGTTCGAAGTGGTGGACCTTCAAAGCCCCTACCATGCTCTACTTGGCCGACCTGCTCTGGCCAAGTTCATGGCGGTCTCCCACTACGCCTACCTAAAGATGAAGATGCCGAGTACCAAGGGGATTCTGGCCGTGGCCGGCGACTACAGAAAGTCGTCCGCCTGTGCGGCTGAAAGCAGTCGGCTGGCCGAGTCCCTGGTGATTGCAGCTGAGAAGCGGCTCCTTGATCGGGTTGTGGCCATGGCCGGCAAGCAGCCAAAGATGTCGCCCGACCCCAAGGAGTCAGAAGCTGAGGGCTCGTTCAAGCCGGCCAAAGAGACCAAGAAGATACCCTTGGACCCGGAGCACCCGGAGAGATACGCTATCGTAGGTGCCAACCTCGACAGCAAATAGGAAGGCGAGCTGGTCGATTTCCTCCGTGAGAATCGGGACATTTTCGCATGGTCCCCCAAAGACATGCCAGGTGTACCGACGGAATTCGCCGAGCACAAGTTACATGTCCGATCTGATGTGAAGCCCGTCAGGCAGCCCTTGCGCCGCTTGTCAGAAGAGAGAAGAAGAGTTGTTGGAGAAGAGATAGCCCGGCTCCTCGCAGCCGGTTTCATCATGGAAGTGTTCTTTCTAGAGTGGTTAGCGAAACCAGTCTTGGTACTAAAGAAGAACAAGCAGTGGCGGACGTGTATTGACTACACAAGCCTCAACAAAGCCTGCCCCAAGGACCCGTTCACTTTGCCAAGAATTGATCAGGTGATAGACTCCACAGCTGGATGCGAGCTGTTGAGCTTCTTAGATGCATATTCAGGACATCACCAGATCAAGCTGAACCTGGCCGACAGATTGAAGACCGCCTTCATCACGCCGTTTGGAGCCTTCTGCTACCTGACCATGACGTTCGGCTTGAGGAACGCCGGCGCCACCTTTCAGCGTTGCATGCAGAAGTGCCTCCTCAAGAAGCTTGGCAGAAACGCCCACGTTTATGTAGACGACGTGGTGGTGAAGACGGAGAAGCGAGGAACGCTGTTGGAAGACCTCAAGGAGACCTTTGAAAATCTGCGCCGATTCCAGATCAAGCTCAACCCAGAAATGCGCTCGAGTACCAGCCGGCCAGCTCCTTGGCTTCCTGGTCTCTGAACGCGGCATAGAGTGCAACCCCGTGAAGATCAAGGCGATCGAAAGGATGGAAGTACCTGCCGACTGCTAGATGTGCAAAAGTTCACCGCTGCTTACGCCTATCACCGATTCATCACCGGTCAACAGAAAGCTCTTCCTCCGCATCCAGCTCATGAAGAAGACCACCTTCTTCGAATGGAACCTAAGGCGGACGGCTTTTCTCCAGCTTGAAGAAAATACTAACTACTCCCCAAAGCTGGTGGCTCTGACCAAAGTAGCCCATGCTCCTGTATATTGCCGCCACTCAGTGGTAGTCGTAATACCATTGTAGTTGAACGCAAGGAGGAAGGCAAGGCGCCACCTGTCCGAGACCAGTGTACACCTCGAGAGTGGCACCGCCGACCTCCAAGCGAACTACCCCACTACCGAAGATGTGTTACGCGGCACTTTGCCGCCAAGAAGTTGAAGCCTTACTTTCAAGAGCATCCAATCACCGTGGTTTGCACGGCCCCACTAGCAGAGAACATCGAAGCCGAGATGCTTCGGTCAGTGGCCAAATGGGCCATAGAGTTGGCCCCTACACCATCTATTACCAGCCCCGCACGGCTATCAAGTCACAAGCACTGGCCGACTTCCTCGTCGACCGGGTCAAACCCAAGACGGCCACCAGCCACCGACTCCACCCATTGGCGGATGCACTTTGATGGCTCCAAGATGCGATGTGCTTGGGAGCCGCGTGGTCCTCACTTCCAAAGGCGATAAGCTCAAGTACGCCGCTGCAGATCCATTTCGCCGCTTCCAACAACGCCGCCGAATACGAGGCGCCATTCACGGGTCTGACTTGCCAAAGAGCTTGGCATTCGCGGATCCCGGCTATGGCGATTCGACTTAGTGGTCCAACAACATCCGCGATTGGGACGCCAAAGATGCAAATATGGCGAGCTATCGCTTTTTCGTACAGCAGCTAAGTGGATATTTTGAGGGATGTGAATTCTCCACGGTCAAGAAACGACAACGACTGCAGATGCTCTGCAAGAATCGGCTCCACCCGCCAGTAATACCTTCCGCGCCGCCTTCAGCCTCGCTTCCATCTGCCGCCACCAGATTCAGACTTTTTTGTGCCGGCTCTCAAGAAGTCGGACCGACTCCAAAGCCTCAAGCAGACGGCACAAGAATCCTTGCAGACGCCTCAAGAACGCAGCAATGCCGTTGCCGGGATCGCGCGACCATCGCGAAGACTCCAAGATTGCCCGGGACTGCGCCACGGCCCGGGACTTCTTCAACCCAGCAAGCTGCTGGGACTCAACCCGCCGCCTCCCAGCCCAGCCGCCTCGCCCAAGTAGCAGATCGGCAACAAGAAATAGCAGCACCTCATGGGCCCAGCTCATCCCAAGTTCTTAGTAAGCGGAGAGCTACCAACCGATGAGACCTTGGCTCGGCAAGTGCAACGCCGAGCAGCAGCCTACACTATAGTCAATAGAGAGTTGGTCAAAGCAAGGCCACCGGTGTCTACCAGCGCCGAGTCGAGCAAGGCCAAGCAATTCTCAAGACATCCATCGTATGAAAAGGGCCATCATGCAGCCTCCAGAGCACTCGCCGCCAAAGCCTTCGACACGGTTTCTTCCGCCGATCGCCCTAGAAGAGGCCAAGGAATTAGTTCAAAATGCAAGGTGCCGTGTTCCGCCTGCCGCTTCAGCCGCTTCAGCCAAGACTATCCCCATCGCCTCGCCCTTTGCTGTTTGGGGCCGGACATGGTGGGACCATTCAAACGGCACGAGGTGGCCTAACTCACTTACTTGTCGCTGTGGACAAGTTCACCAAGTGGATAGAAGCAAAACCCATCAAGAAGTTGAATGGTCCCACGACAGTGACTTTCATCGCCGACATCACGACTGCACGGGCGTAATCACACAACATCATCACCGATAACGGCACAAATTTTGCCAAAGGCGCCTGGCCTGCTTTCGCGCTGACGCAGGCATCCAATTGGACTTAGCGTCCGCTGCCCATCCGCAGTCAAACGCCAGTGGAGAGCGAATGGCCTCATCCTCGCTTCGGCATCAAGCCTCGACCGGTCGAACCATTGGAGCGCTCGCCGGCCTGTGGCTCGAGGAGTTGCTACCATCCTCGAGTCCGCGCACGACTCCAAACAAGTCAATCGGCTTCACACCTTCTTCCTCGCTTCACGTGCAAGCCGCCATCCCAACGGATATAGAGTTCGACTCCCACCGCCACCATGTACACCAAGAGGAAGCGTATAGAAGACGCCAAGACGGCGCCGATCTGGTCGAAGAGGGCCGGCTGTTGGCACTCAGCCGTCCAGCATCTACCAGCAGAGCTCGCCGCCATCGCAACAAGAAGGTCAAGCAAAGATCATTCCTAGAAGGCGACCTTGTGTCGCTGATCAAATAACAGCCGCCAGCACAAGCCGTCGGGCGCTTTGGGAAGGCCCATTCATCATCAAAGAAAGTGCTGGCAACGACTCCTACTACCCGATCGACGCCGTAAGCCCCGAAAGACGCAAGAGGGACGGACTCCGCAAAGAGACGGAGCGACTATGGAATGCTAATCTCCTCCCAAGATTTTACAGCTTGATGCAGTATGTACCACGCTACCCTTTGTGTTTAAAGTACTAAGAGTTCGGGCCTTCGAGACGAGCTCTGGGACTGCCCCTTTTTGTTATCTCAGATGATAAGAATTATGCCTTTGAGTATGTTACTTTGTTATGTTATTTGGCACCGGGCTCGACTAGTTGGCTGGGACTCGCCGCTTTTGGCTATGAAATGCTTCCTGCAATGACAAGTAACGCGGTGTTTAAGCCATCTCCCCGCCAGAAGCCGAAGCTCGCAGAGCGAATCGCTTGGTAGGCGAGTAAGGAAGAACGGCGCCCACACGAAAAAAATGGCTAAGGACCCAAAGCATAAACATAGTTTAAATCGGCTTCCAGCCCGTTCAGAAACCGACTCCTAAGTAGTCGGCTTGCCGCTTTCACCCAACTTGCTTAACGACTTCAAAATGGCCAAGTACTTGCCTTCTCAAAAGTAGCTAAGCACTTGACTTAGACGGCAGTCCCAGAGCGGCTGTCTGATGGGCAAGGCGGTATCTAAGGGAAGGCGGCAAAGGAAAAAGCCACAAGAGCAATAAGCAAGGAAAGATAAAATTAGAATAATATTTACACAAGCTTAGGCCCTTGTCCAGATCTTCGGACAGAGGTTCAGGATACACCCCGCGGGTGGAATTGTGCAAATTAACAAGTTCTTTTAAAAGACTAGCAAACAGACAAAATGAAGGCAAGGCAGCGGCCTAAGAAGTAGCAGATGGGGTCGGAAGGCCGAAGGCGGCGGCGGCGTCAGGCGCCGGGGCGGCCGGCTAGGTGGTCTCGGCTTGATCATTTCTGGCGGCAGCCGGCCAGCACGGGCGCGCCTGCTGTCGAGGCGCGGTCGAAGCTGAGGTTGGTCGCCCGCCTGCCTTCCGGGCGCCCATGTCGCCTCCGCCCTCCGCCTCGCCTTTCATCGCCGGCGCTTGAGTCGATCACCTCCGCTGAAGTCTCGTCAGAGTCCGGTTCATCTCAACCACTCGGCGGTAAGTTTCCCCACCGCCTTTCAGCCCGCTAAGGGATGAAGACGCTGGTGTCCGTAGTCGGTAACGCCGCCGCACGCCGACGAGGGCGCCCTTCGCCAGCAGCCCGCCGGGCTTCGACCGAACGCTGCCAGCCGTCCGATCCAGCCTCGATACCACGCTTGACGAACTCTGTGGCTCGGCGTAGCTCCAGCCCGAGCCGCTGAACCTTCCAGCTCAAGACGCCTAACCGCGACCTCTAGCCAATCGGGCGGTCCGGCTGGGAGTGCGAGAACCGCATGTCCGCCATAGAGCAGCGACGCTCGGGCGCCGACACGCTGAAGACGGCGCAGATCCGATGGGCGGCCGCAGACGAGCCTCAATGCTCAGGAGCTGCTCGCAAGGGTCCAGGGGCGCATTGCGATTCTCAACACCACCCGCCTTTCGGCCGCGATCAGCCTCGATGGCTTGAGTGGTCACCACAGATGACCGGGAAGAAGTCTGCCAAGAAGAAGAAGAAGCCAGCAGAAAACAGGAGTCGGCCTGACCCATAGTCGGCACCCAAAAGAAGAAGTAAAGCAAGCTCACCATCGACGATATCCTCGATTTCGTGGAAACCGGAGGTCACTGCGCCTCTGCCGGGTCCAGGAGGAGCGCCGCCTCGAATTCGCTAGGAGAGCGGCCTCTTTCTTTTCCGCCTGCCCTGGCGCCGCCTGAGCAGCTCCTCGCTCGCCACCAGAGCTATCAGGTCGCGTCATGGAGTAGCTTGCCACACTCCTCCTATTTGTGCGCAGCGGTGTTGGCTGGCACTAGCTGCCGCCAAGAGTGGCGCTGGCCTCTAAAAAGAAGAAGGACGCGAAGTCGCCAGCTAAGAAGGTCGCTAGAAGATCTGGCCCGATCAAGCACAATCGGCCCAATCTCGGGACTACAGTTCTGGAAGCGCCAGCACTACTTCGCCAAGAAGAAAACTCACCGCTCCTCGAAAGTCGGTGGCAGTCCGCTTGCCCAGCTCCTCAA
>JAHIAM010007876.1:0-17957 GCA_021605205.1 Aegilops longissima | reverse complement strand
AAACCTTTAAAAGAAATATTTTTCTTTTTTTCCAAATGGAAAAAATTGTTTTTTTACTAGTACACTTGTACTCCTCACCGAAAAACCAATTCTGAATTAGAAGGCCAATCATGTACTTGGTTTCACCAATCGTGAGGAGAAAGAGAAACATAGCATGAAGAGGAAGAAGAAGAAGAATAAAAAGTGCTAAGGCGATCTTGCTGAAGCTCGAGGCCTCACGAGGCTATTCAAGGGTCCGCAACGACTACCTTACATGTGAGACGCATCCTCCGTGAGCCTTCCACTTCGCTGTCTCACTTAATTAATTAGGAGCACTTAAGTACCACTAATTTATTACTGCCTAATTTTCCTGTTGGAGTTAAACAAATCTTTAGTAGGACCCTATGCTGAATCATGTACGTTGAATGTTTGTCTATGGAGGTGAATCATGTGGTGGAGCAGGGAGGGAATATTATTAGTGTCATGACATAATAGTGCTATTGTTTTGCATGTCAATTTATTGCCATTGGTTCAATGAGGCAATGTTTTATGATTGTCCATCATGAATTTGATGCTACTGCTTGAGTAATATGCTAATGTCTTCCTATCCTTTCTCACTAAGCTAATGAAGGTTTCACCTTGTTCCTACTTGTGCAAACAGGATCATGTTGTGCCAATCATACATTTTAGTGGAACTACACAAGACAATACAATGAACTGTATCCCAGCCAGTGCTTTAACTCGCTGAAGTTCTTGATAATCTTTCGATATAATCTCAAAGACCGTAAACAAGAGTGATTTCAACCATACATTTGAAGTGCAAAAATATATACTATTGTGTGATTCCAGGAGTGCTTTATCATCTCTTATGGGACTACATGAATAAGTTTTTTCTCAGTTGGTACGGGCCTAAGGCCTTCATCCATATTAGTTTGTCGTCATCTCTATTTGTATCGATACTATCATGAGAAACTCCTTTATCTTTGCACTTTTAAGTTTTGCAACCTATGATAAATGGCAATGCTTTGAGTGTTGAGTTGAGCTAATTGGCACCGATTAAATAAACTAATACTCTCTTTAAGCAAGACTACTATGTTGCTAACTTTACCCATTAAGATAATGAGGGTGCTTCTATTTGTTAGTGTATGTTTCATCAACTAGTCCCACTATTACAGAATCTCACTCTCTCAATATATGTGCCAACAGGATGCTCGATTTGGTGGAACTGCACAAAACTTTGGGTGCTTCATTGCCTCGACACTCGCCTTTCCGTCACCGCTAATATCCGCTGTTTTCTTCCTTGTCGTCACCGCTATTTATCTCGCTTCCAAATAAAGGAAATAGTAATTGATATGCTACCTCACACAGGTTGGTACTGGTCTTTATCCTCATTATTGTGCCTGCTCATATGTATTGGTAATTTGTATTGTGCTACTGTTGCCGATTTCATAAAGGAGTAATTTGAGCCCGAACTCGCAGCAAATCATTACATCGGGTGATTTCAGAGAACTGCACAAAATGATCCGATGGATGTATATGCTGCTGCTATGTACTCCAAAGTTCACTGCATAAGCATCGATGTTGACAAGAAGTGCCTATATTCATTCGAGTATCAACAAGGCCAACCAATTGTCAAACTCAAGTATTAGGAGAGTGAACGCCAAAATATTGCTTGGTGCATAGCCCAAAAACGCAGTCTAGTCTTTGGTCCCAACTTGTGCCTTTTGGTTATCGGCACATATGGTAGCGAACTATATGGCATGGAGTCTAAAGATTCCGCATGTTGGTTGACGCAGATATTCATCCGGACTTAATCAGTCTGCACGCCAAGGATGCTCCATTTCAGCTTGAACTGCACAAAAAATTTGGGTGGTTCATTTTTCAACCGCCTCCTTTCTCGTCTGCAATGTAGAATTTTATGCAGATACAGGACCAAGATGAGCCAAGAACTAGTTGGATGAAAGTAGTGGCCAAGTTGCTCAAACCTCCATCGCACGAGGCCACTATTTGAGGATAAACCTACAAGCAAAGTTCAGATTGTCTGTATGCTCTTATGTACTGAAAGTTTACTCGCATAAGAACTAATTTTAGCAAGAAGTACCTCCGATTGAACACCATTTACCATCTGCACTAGGTAATTAAAGTTCGTCCATGGATCATATTGGCTGTGATCTCAATCATTTGGATGCATAAACATACCGAACATGTGTATATCCGAATCTTTTGTGAATTATGTATGAATATTGTCGGTGATCTATCAATCATTTGGATGCATAGATATGCGAGCTTGTGTATATATGAATCTTTTGAGTTGTTGATAGTGAATGTTGGCTATGAATATGAACGTGTCCTCTGAACCTGAGTTTGATATGAATTGCAATGTAACCAGTTATAACCCTTCTCCTCCTCTCAATCAACTCCACCGCTGCTCCCATCTCCAGTCGCTCCGTGGGCCTCGCCATTCCAACCGCCCACTGTTTCGTGCAGCGTGGTCAACAAACGGAGTCATCAAGAGGATCAGATGGAGAGCTCGACGGCCGGGACCCACGAGGTCCATGGTCGCACGCAAGGAAAGTTCCTCCTTATTAAGCTGAAAAATGTTTCTCCACCGAAAGCTGGGACCCACCGTGTATCTTCGCACGGAAGGAAGTGCCTCCTTGTTTTGTGAAAAATTATTCATCCTGCTGATACCGGGACCCGCTGATTTGGTGATGACTGTGGGCCTCGCAGCGGACGGTACGCACGGCTTTGTCAACTTAATCAACAAATGATTCTAGAGCTGGACCGTTGGATGTTAATCCAACAGCCGGTTCCTTCTTCAACCTCCGTTTGCTCCTGCCTCCCTGGCGGCACCGCGCCGCCGCCAAGACCAACCAAAGGAAGTTTCCACCCTTCCATTCGCGACTCCACCGCCCGCCTTCCCCATCTCCGGTCGCTCCACCGCGCGCCGCACGTGTGGTCAACGGGTCAATAACCGAGAGTCATCGAAGATGACCGCTGAGAGGCGACAAGGGGACGCACCACCCCATGGACGGCATGCAACGGAACGCGGCGAGGTCAACGTGGTCAAGGAACAACTTCCATCGAAGTATACAGACGCGGAGAGTCTCACCGGTCCACGCCGCAAAGTAAGTGCCTTCCTTATTACGCTGAAAATAATGATTCCTCCAACGACAGAGGGACCCGGACGGCCACCGATTTTGAAAAAACATTTCCGACGTGGGACCCACCGACGGCCACCGATTTCGCAAAAACGTCACTCGGACCCACCGGAAGTGCCTCCTTATTACGCAAAAAATGAATACCCCCGCTAGCGGACCCACCTTGGTGGAGGCTGACTTAGGGCCTACTAAGTTGACGGGACGAAGGGCTTTGTCAACTTAGTCAATATGAACGATTCTAGTCCAAAGGACCGACGATGTCCATCCAACGCCGAGTGCTTCTTCAACCTCCGTCTTCTTGCTCCACCGCCAAACCAACGCCGGTCAGGCTCATGCTCCGCCTCTGGCGGGTTGGCGCCTGAGGACTCACCGCCTACTATTCCCACCGCTGGCCAGGCCCGCGGCGACGGTAGCCTCACACCGCAGCCGAACCAGGAACCTCAGATTCTTCTGGGCTTCCACCGCCGTTTCCGGCCTGTTGTCCCTTCCTAGGCTCGCCTCCACCGCCGGTGCTCTCCCGAAGCGTGGTCAACGTGGTCAAGGAACGACTTCCATCGGAAGAGTATCAGACTGGAGAGGCCGATAGGTCCACGCCACAACAGTTTTTTGTGATTTGCCGTAAGTCGCTTTGTCGCCTGGGCTGCAAATCTTTCAAGACGAGGAGAGCTTATTTTGGCCGAGAAAATGGCCCATCAAGAATGAGAAATGGGCTGTACATTTTAAAACACATCAAAGCCAATTAGTTTCAAATATCTTTTTTCATTTCAGATTTTAAATTACATTAATTTTTATGGTGGAGAATTTGTTGATTTTATATTGATATACATTTAGTTTTAAAATCAGTTTGAATGTGAGTCAAATTTCGGATTAAAAACAGTTCGACCGCACCAAATATGCAAAATTTCGATAATTTTTAACCGTGGCCACAATATGGGCTGTAATGCTAACAAAAAGAATATGGCTCCAAAAACCTTAAGAATTAGCAAATGGGCTGTAAATTATTAGAAATAATGGCAGATGGGTTGTATGTTGTTTTATTTGAGGCTTTCCTAAAAGGTTGACGACAAGCAAAGGATCGTTGGATGGCCATCCAACGGCCGTCGGTTCTTCAATCTGCTCTTCCGCTCCACCCCAAACAAGCGCCAAGGGACTGCTTTCCTCCTGGCCGGGTGGCGCCAAGCAGCCTCACCGCCCAATCGATTCCATCGCTGGCCTAGCCATCCTCTACTCACCCACACCGCTGTTATTCTCCGCAACGGCAGATTAACCAAGAAACTCGCTCAACAGATTCTCCGTGGGAAACAACCGCTGAGTCTTCCCGCCCGTCGCTCCTTCCTAGGCTCCCGCCGCCCACCGCCTCGGTGCCGGGCGCTCTGGTCAACTGGTCAACGACCGACATGCATCTGGCGGATCAGACGGGAGAGGCCGAACTGGGTCCACGGCCCACGCAAGGAAATGCCTCTTATTACGCCGCAAAATAATGATTCGCCCACCGACATCGGGACCCACCGAAAGGGCCTCAGATTTCGTGAAAAACGTATCGCTACCGACACTGGACCACCAGCTATATCTTCGCACGCAAGGAAGTGCCTCCTATTACGCACAAAAAATGAATACTCCCGTTAGCTGGGACCCAAGATAGTGGCAGGCTGACTTAGGGCCTACTAAGTTGACGGGACGGAGGGCTTTGTCAACTTAGTCAATATGCACGATTCTAGCTCCAAAGGACTGACGATGTCCATCCAACGGCCGTAGTGCTTCTTCAACCTCGGTCTTCTTGCTCCACCCCAAACCAGGCCGGCCTGTGCTCCGCCTCCCGTGGCCGGTCAGATGCGGGCGAGGCCTCACCGCCTCTACTACTCCCACCGCGCCGGCCATCCCTCTACTCACCCACACCCGTTATTCTGGGCGACGGCAGCCTCACACCATAGCGAACCGGAACTCGATTTCACGCTGGGCATCCACCGCCGTTTTCCCGCCCGTCGCCCCTTCCTAGGCTCCAGCCCACCGCCTGGTGCTCTCGGCGCGCGTGGTCAACGTGGTCAAGGAACGGCTTCCATCGGACGGGATCGATGGAGAGGCCGATACCGGGTCCATGGCCGCAGCAAGGAAGTGCCTTTATTACGCGCAAAATAATTATTCTCCACCGACAAGGGACCCACCGGACGGGCCACCATATTTGCAAAAAACGCTTCCGACCGCGACCCACCACTACACCTTCGCACGCAAGGAAGTGCGCCGCAAAAAACGATTCCGACCGCGGACCCACCAGCTACATCTTCGCACGCAAGGAAGTCCGAACCGGGACCCACCTGGTCGGCGCACGAAGCGTATTCTGGTCGCGAACGGTACGCATATATACCGGTGGATGTAGAGGCGACGCAGTCGAGTAGAGGCGCCGCACGTAGCATGTACACGCACGCATACGCGAGGGTGCAAGAAAGAAAATACGCCACGCACGACATAGGGCAGGTCTCTAACGCCTATCGCAATACGCATGGCTGGGTCGGAAGGAGAAACAGGCCGCTGCCTGGTTCATGGGGAGCCAACCGTGGCGAAGGAATGCGTGGTCGTGTTCATCGGGAGGGCTTGGACGGAACAGCGATGGAAACGAGGCTGCGATCGCACAACGGAGGAAACGCCAGGTTCACCCACGCTCAAACGGGTCCTGATCGGGGGCCTCGCGCATCGCAAAACGGAGGAAACGGACCTCCTACGGTCAAACGGGGTCCCGTTGATCGGAAGGTGTGGCGCATCAAAAACGAGGAAACGGACCTCCTACGGTCAAACGGGGTCCCGTTGATCGGAGGGTGTGGCGATCAAAAACGGACAAACGGACTTCCACGGCTCAAACGGGGGTCCGTTTATCGGGAGGTGTGGCGCATCGCAAAACGGAACTCCACGGATACTATTCATCTCCACCGCCACCTCCTCCACTCCATGGCTACCATCGACCTCCTCCAAGATCCACGGCTCGTTCATCCAGCTCCACCGCTCTCCACCGCCATCGCTCAACCACCCCTCCACGGGCACCCTCCACCTCACGCTCATCCATCTCCACACCACGGGTCCTGCTCAACCACCCTCCACCGCCCACGCTCATCCAGCCTCCACACCAGGGTTCCTGTTCATCCGAGGCAACGCCACCGCCACGCTCATCCACCCCGCAACGCCACTAGGAATGAAGGAATCGCCCATCGGTTCGCTAACATCCATCGACGATCCCGGGTTCGAACGCCAGAGTTCGCGCAATCGCCGGTTCCTAAGCCCAACGCCGCTTCGCTTCAAGAGCTAACGCTTCGCACACACGCCCAGACGCACGAGAGAACGCGATCGCCCGCCACCTCCCACCGAACTGCAACTCCCAAATTTTCCTCCCTCGGTTCTACCACGGTTTTTCCGCCATGGACGGCCCAAAGAATGTCATGAGCTGGCCTCCGCCCGCCCAGAAAAAAGCCCATTTTCCTTCATGATTTTTGTCATAGAAGTAGGAGCCCACCACATCTATGATGATACCGGTTTTGTCACAATTATCGCCATAGAAGTGTCATATGTATGACAGAATTTTTTTTCATTCGGCCCAATATGTCAAGGATGTGTCTTTTCTTTGTAGTGCAGCGCTGGTACCAAGGGCGAGGGACGAAGAGAACCATTTTCCTGCTCGTTGGAACGAGGTGGACCATTAGGCAAAGTTCTCGTCCATCGGTGGTTACCAGAATGTCAACAACAATAGTAACAGGGTTTTACTATAAGAGTTTTACACCAAGAAGTTTATTTAAGCAGAGGAATATTACTACTTAGATCATATAGATCGCAATAAAGGTTTAAACAAAACAAGGGGAAGGAAAATGTGATTATTAATTTAATCAGAACAATGGAAAGGAAAATGTGTTTAAACACAAGAACTGGAAGTATATCCTTCCCAAGGAAAAAGCGGAGCACGGTATACAAGATAGGCCAGCAAGATCAAAAGTATTTTGATAAAGGGGCGAGGGAAGAATCATGATATTACCCATTCAACAGTGTTTGGATAATAGATCAAGAAACATTTAGCATTGCGCTTCCAATGTTCTTGTTGATATTCAGAATACCTCAGTCATGCTTCGAGGTAGCATTAACATGATGTTTCAAGTAGGGGTTGGAGTAGAAGATCACAAGAAATACTCAAAGAACAATTGCAGGAATAGCAAGGAGTCCAAGGTATAACCAAGACATGATCGAACATGTGTTGGAAAGAAGAGAAGGGGGTTGTCGATGATAACTCAAATCATCGTAGGTCAAGGATGGTATTTCTCACCATGAATTCAATTGTCATCTCAACAAAATTCAAAATGTTGATGCTGATCATGACGATTTGTCGAGAGGCTCAATGAAGATGCCATCGAAAGAACGACATCAAGCAAAAAGAATGATGAAGAAAAGGCTATTGAACAACGGATACGCTACAAGCTCAAATCGCTTGTTCTTCGAGGTGAAATGATAAGATGAAGAAGATCGACGTAAGTTTAGCTCGCGCTGGAAGTTGCTCCGCATAACGACTAGGTAGCACAAAGAAAAGTTGGCACGATAAAAATGTAGCCGATCAGCTAGGAATGATGGATAGGGTTTTAAACTTCCCAAGAATAAGTACTAGGGTAATTCGGGAAGGTAAATCGAGTAGAGGTTGGATGGGTGAAATGATCTAAAGAGGGAAAGTATTTTAACTTATCCGGAAATGGAATCAAGGAGGAAATATGGTCGGAACCATGATTGTAAAGGATCAATTCATAGATACATGATGAACTTGTACCATGGGAATAATTATTTTTACGAGCAGCTTCCATGATAAGTTCTACATCTGGTCCATGGGCATGAACACAAAGTTCAAGGTCGACTCCCACTTCTTCAATGCATAACATTTCATTCACTTCTCATTTTCAAAGAAATTGTACTGCTGAAAATTTATCTGGTGAAGCACCAGAAGAGTATGACTCGCATAACTTTCGAGTTCACACGGATTAGGGAAAAACATAGGTTCAAACTATTGGGGCATTTTAGGAACATATACCACGAACTTCGGGAGTAAATAACTCAAGCTCGAGAGTAGAGCAAGGTTGAAAAGCAGAGAATACAATTTATCAAGGCAATATGTATCGGGAAGATCGCACAAAGTTTTGAATATGAAGGACACCGCTGGATAATAATCCAACGGGATTCAGCGTCCTCAATGGATCTGATGAGTATCAAGACTAATCAAAAGAAGTAAAAAATGCAAAGGCATCGATTATAGAAACATCGAATAATTGGATGCTTAATGCAAAGAAATTATGATTTAAATTAGAAGATCAAGAAGACACTGATCAAAAGACAAGTAAGTTGAATAGATATAGATCGACAATCAATTAAGGTTTGGTTTTCGAGAACCAGCCATGTCCCGAGTGACGCCCGAGCCGGAAAGATCATTTAAAAGGATCAACTGATGATTGCCATATTCGCCACATGTTGAAACAATAGGAACAAAATGATGGTGTCAAAGGATACTAATGAATATTGTTAGTCATATGAGAAGCATCCATAATGTAAGGCAAAGTAATTGCCGAGCAATAGTTTTAAGAGGATTCCAAAGATCAATAGTATTTTAGAGAATCTTATGAAGCATACAACAATCGATGAACGGATACCGACAAGGCGAGGAATTATCCATAGGGGTATTCATGTGGTAAAGAATCCAAGGCAGAAGCTCAAAGGATTCTCGAGCAACGGAGAGTATTTTAGGCATCTTGTAATAACAAGAGCAACAAGGAATGATTGTATGAATGACAAGTGTATGTAGTTATCCATAAGGATATATCGGTGGTAGGGAATTGGAAAAGAGACAGCACAAAGTCTCAAGAGAACATCATAGAGTATCTTCGTGGATCTTCTAGTGCAACAGCATCATCTATGATAAGGGCTCCCGGAGGAAATAGTTAAGAACCTAGAGTTGGAGTTAGCAAAATCATTTAACCCTGAATAGAAGAGAGATCGAAGTCAGAGTATAGACGAGGAATAAAAGATCCAATACCACCTAATTGTGATGTGGGCCCGTAAGACACAACAATGTTAGTAAAATAGTTTTCAAAGACTAGACTCACCGCCAAGGAGTTGGAAATGGGCTACATACAGCAGTTGGCTCGATACCAACTTGTGATGCCCTCGATTCAATCAGACTAATCATACACGCAAATGTGTATGATCAAGATCAAGGACTCACGGAATATATCACAACACAACTCTAGACACAAATTAAAATAATATAAGTTTTATATTACAAGTGGGCCTCGTGGGCTCGAATACATAAGCCCTAATACACAAGAGTCATGGAAGCAACAATATCCGAGTACGACATAAGTTAGACAAAGTTTGCCTTAAGAAGGCCAGCACAAAAGCATCTACGATCGAAAAGGCAAGGCCTCTCCCGCTCGAGCCTCCTAACTACTCCCGGTCGCCGGTGGTCTCCACGTAGTAGTAGGCATCAAGGTGGCATCCGGATCCCGGTCCGGCATCCGTTGCATCAACCGGAAAGAAAAGGAAAGGGGGAAAAGGGGAGCAAAGCAACCTTGAGTACTCATCCAAATTACTGCAAGTAAGGATCTACATACATATGCATCGGATCAATGAAATGGGTAGTATCGGGACCGGACGCGAATGCCGTAAGAGAAGGAAGGTAGCATCTTCAAGCTCCAAGCATCTTGCAGATCAAGAGATAAGAGTAGCATAAAGTAAAGTAGTAGTAGTGTCATCAACCTCGCCGAGATCCTTTCTCGACTTCCGCGATAAAGCAATCCCTAGCCATACTATCCAGCTTATCACCTCAAGTATTCCAGTTCTAGTTGTATCGATCGATACAACCCAAGTGTCCGCTATCAGAGGAGGCTATCGATAGATGTTTTTCCCGTAGGGTGCACCAACTTACCCACCACGCCGATTAACTCCTCTGGACACACTGGTCATGCCCGCCTCGCCAAACAATACGCAACCCGACCTAGGCTTTATAGAGAGGTAACGCCGACTAAACCTATGTCCCCAAGTGGTCTTGGGCCATCGCCTGCACTCCCAAGTTGCGAGGGCGGCCGGAGCGACCTAGCTACCTCCTTAAAAGGAAAGTGCTTATAGTCCAACCCGGCGAAGGCCGCCGCCGACGCCTATTAAGCTTCGCGATAACGACGCAGAACGCCCATACTATGCCCACGTGATGGTTAGTGCACGCACGAGGCCCTCGATCAAATATCCAAACCATAGTGGATTAGGAACGCGGTAACAAGCGAGATCGACAAAGATGTGACTCGCCGCCTGCCTCGAGGACTTGCGGCGAGGGCTAAGAATGCCCGACCATGCCTCGTAATTATCTCGCTGGCACCCTCCAGTCAACCCGACCTCATCACTGCAAATATGCCAGCAGTACCCCTCGTAACACCATTCTTTAGTAACAGGTTCAGGTAAAGTCATAGTAACCATAGTAACCGGTGTCTAACAAAGAAAGGGAAAACCTAAGGAATCACCCCGACGGATTCCACTCGAGTAATCGCAAGGTGAGGATCCACCCTCTAGGTTCACACTTGAGGGGTTGACGACAGTAGTCGACGAAGTGGTTAAGGCGGAATCACCTCGGGACCACGATTTAATAGCTACACTACAGGTTTAACATCACAAGTGCCGATGAGGTCTCACCCGGCACTCGATAGTAACCTAGTAGTGTCGAGCAACTTGATACGCCTCCAACGATCTATAATTTTTGATTGCTCCATGATACTTTATCTACTATTTTGGACTATATTGGGCTTTATTTTCCACTTTTATATTATTATTGGGACTAACCTATTAACCGGAAGCCCAGCCTAATTGCTGTTTTTTTTGCCTATTTAGGTTTCAATAAACGGAATATCAAACGGAGTCCAAACGGAATGAAACCTTCGAACGTGATTTTTCACCTAACGTGATCCAGAGACTTGGACCCTTACTCAAGAAGTAACAGAGGCGGTCAGGATGGGCGCGCCTCGAGGGCCCGCCAGGCCCCTGCTGTTCCAATCGACATACTCCTTCCTCTTATATATACCTACATACCCCAAACGATCGTAATGGAGCCAAACCCTAATTCCACCGCCGAACTTCCTGATCCACGAGATCCCATCTTGGGGCCGTTCCGAGTTCACGAGGGGGCATCCACCACGGAGGGCTTTACATCATCACCATAGCCCTCCGATGAAGTTTGAGTAGTTTAGTTCAGACCTTCGGTCCTTAGCTAGTAGCTAGATGGCTTCTTCTCTTTTGGATCTCAATACAATGTTCTCTCTCTCGTGGAGATCTATTCGATGTAATCTTTTTATGGTGTTTGTTGAGACCGATGAATTGTGGGTTTATGATCAAGATTATCTATGAACAATATTTGAATCTTCTCGAATTCTTTTATGGATGATTGGTTATCTTTGCAAGTCTCTTCGAATTATCCGCTTGGTTTGGCTAACTAGATTGGTAGTTCTTTCAATGGGAGAAGTGCTTAACTTTGGGTTCAATCTATGTGTCCTTTCCCAAAGGATGTATAGGGCAAGGCACATATTGTATTGTTGCCATCGAGGATAACAAGATGGGGTTTTTATCATATTGCATGAATTTATCCTCTACATCAAGTCATCTTGCTTACATGCTATTGCTTTTTAACTTAATACTCTAGATGCATGCAGATAGCGGTCGATGAGTGGAGTAATAGTAGTAGATGGTGCAGAGTCGTGTACTTGTCTCGACGTGATGCCTATATACATGATCATACCTAGATATTCTCATAACTATGCTCAATTCCAATTGCTCAACAGTAATTTGTTCACCCAACCGAGAATACTTATGCTCTTGAGAGAAGCCACTAGTGAAACCTAGGGCCCCGTCTATTCTCATCATATCAATCTCCATCACTTTAATACTTGCTTTGTTTTTACTTTGCCTTTTACTTTTCATTTGCATCTCAATATCAAAATACCAAAAATATTATTTATCATCTCTATCGATCTCACTTCGTAAGGATGGAAGGGATTGACAACCCCTAATCGCGTTGGTTGAGGGAGCTATTGTTTTGTCCGGACGAGGGACTAGTGCATAGCCTCCTATCGATTGATACCTTGGTTCTCAAAAACCGAGGGAAATACTTTACGCTTATTTTGCTGCATCATCCTCTCCTCTTCGGGAAATCCAACGCAGGTCAAGAGGTAGCACAACTAAGGGGAAAGTGATGTGCGGTGTCGCCTGGCTTCGATCCTCTTGATCGGTCTTCGATGATGAAAGCAACAAGGACAAGGTGGGGTCACGATGAATCTCTAACCAACCTATATTAAGCAGTTTAGGATAAGGTGTAGGTACAATAAGGTGTTACAAAAGAAAGGCTATGCATCGTAATAGAGCAATCAATTACAAGAGTAAAATCTAATGCCTATCGGCAAAGGTAATTAGTGTTCTAATTAATTAATTTAATTAATTAACAGATTTAGTTATTTAAGAAAACATTTTAACAAAGGGACCCACATGTCAAGACAGGGCCAGCCCAGCCATCATAGTTGACTTAGTCAACTGGTCAACATGGGGCTCCGGCCCACGGTCGCTGACCCACGGGTGGGCCGTGTCAGCCACGCCGGTGGTGCCGCGAACTACACCGGCCAATCAAATCACGGTGCAGGTGCTCGCTCGCAGGAATTCCGCTTCCGCTGGTCAAACGAGTGCCGCGAACCACGCTCGAACGGGCGCCTGGCCCAATGGTGGGGCTCAGACGCCGGGTCGGCGGCACGCTGGCGGCGAGCCGTGGAGGCCGTGGAGCGGAGCTAGTCGGGGCGGCCAAGGCGCGTGAGCGGATCGAGATGCGGACTAAGCGAGGCAGCGCCAGATCCAACGGGCGTGAGCCACGCGAGGGAGGGTGGGTTGAGCGGGCTCGTGAGCGGTGAGCGGGAAAACCAGCTAGCGGCATGCGCGAAAGAGAGGGGGGAGGAGAGGAATCTCACCGAGGGAGCACAAGAGGGCTCTGCCGGGCGCTTAGGAGCAGCAGGGGGTTGGCGGAGAACGACGACGTCGCAGTGGCTGGAGATGGGGACGAGGATGAACGGCGGCTACGGTGCTTCCCGGTTCCAGCGGAGGGCGCTAGACAACGAGGCTGAGGCCGGCGGAGCACGTGAACATGGATCATGGACGCGGAGGGATGATGTCCGCAAGGGCGAACAGCGACGGGCGACGGCGGCCGGGCAGGGGGGAAGGGATCCGGGGAGGGAGAGAGAGGAGGAGATCCAGGCGAGTGGGAGTGGCGGTAGGTGAGGGGGGGAACCGGCCTCCGGGTGGCCTTATCCTCGACGCCGGGCGAAGGTGTGGCTGCGACGCCTACCGTGCTCCCCGGTCGGTTGTACAGAGAAGGAGAAGGCGACTGGGAGGCAAGTGTTGGGTTGTTTTGGTGGGCCAAGGCCTGTGGAGGCAAGGCGCGCCTTCGGCCACCTCTTCTTTTTCTATTACTCTTGCTTTTCTTTTTACAGAAAAAGCATGGTAATATTTGAGCTGCCAAAAGGATTTTGTAAAAAGTGGACTTGGCATGAAGTGGGTCCTCATTATCTTCATCATCTTCGCCATCCGCATCATCTTCGCCATTCCATCTTCATCATCTTCGTATCTTCATCATCTTCGCTATCTTCATCATCTTCCACCAGGTTGAGATAAATGATAGCCAGCTTTGGGTCTTTTCTCGCTCAAGGAGAAGCTGATCAACTCACCACCAGAAGACGATGGCGAGGAACGGGCCCATCCATCTCCTCCAATCTGTGACATATTGCGCCCTTTCTCGACCTCCATAGTGTACGCCCCAGAGCCTCAAATGTCACAAAGGTTCCTGTTAGCTTGTTGAATTTCAACCTCACATTGCATGGGACGATCTGTAAGAAAAGCAAATGACACAATGCAGTAATGCCAACACTAAAATAAAATAGTTGTTACATTTCATCTAATTTCACCACCGCATGATGAAAACTCGCTGGAAGTAGATGCTTAACAGCTTGCTGGGCCAGGGTTGTCGACCTTGACTTGCACAAATGACATAGTGGTGGTGGTGGGCCCATTTTCCTAAAGCAATATGAGCAAAGGATTAACGATTAGATGACAAGGTACCACCTACCAAAGCATTTCGATGGCACCTATTGCCTAAGATAATTGATTAAAAAACAAGTGGCAATTTATCTAAATTGGCACCTACATTTTGCCAAAAATAACTTATTACAAAAACAAAAGCATCTACCTATCCATGTACAGAAAAAATTAAAATAAAATGGTGCATACTAAATCAACTAGCATACTAAATCCACTAGCATACTAAATCAACTCAATGACACAATGTTCTAAATCAACTAGCCTACTAAATCAACTAAATGAAAATGTTCTAAATCAACTAAATCAACTAGACTACTAAATCAACTAAATGAAAATGTTATAAATCAACTAAATAAACTAGCCTACTAAATCAACTCAATCATATCAACTAAATCAAAAGGTTGTATATAAACCAGCCTACTAAATCAAAATGTAGCAGGAGGAGGGAGAAGGAGGGCGACTCGAGGAGGGAGTAGAGAGGACGGAGGAGGAAGGCGAACGAGGAGGGGGCAGGCGCAGTGGAGGGAGGACGGAGGAGGAAGGCGGAGCGAGGAGGGGCCAAGAAGGGCAGTGGAGGGAGGACGGAGGAGAAGGCCGGACCGAGTCCAAGCGAGGAGGATGAGGTGACGGCGCGCAGATCGGAGGAGGGGTGATGGGGAGGACCGTGGCTGGGGGTTGAGGGGAGATCGAGTGAGTGTGTGGTCTGTGGATCTGGATTATGCATTAGTTAACTTAGAAGCAACGGTTATTTGCAGCGCCATCGCACACCGTAGCAGAGCGCCGATAAGCGCCGCTTATAACTAGCCTCGCGCTCGTGGTAATTTTAGCAGAGCGCATCTTTGAGTGTGCGCGCTACATATAAACTTGTTTCAAGAATGAAGTTTTGTCCGCGGCGCGCTATCGCTACTTAGCAGAGCGCCTGATTTTAAAGCGCCGCTGGTAAGATTCTGGTATAGGCTTTTCCCTAGTAGTGTTCGGGTCCTGGCGGCACGCCACACCTCCCGATCAACAGACCCCGTTTCACCGTAGGGAGGTCCGCTTTTGTCCGCTTTTGTGGTACGCCACACCTCCCGATCAACAGGACCCCTGCTTCACCGTAGGAGGTCCGCTTGTCCGCTTTGCGACACGCCACACCCTCCCGATCAACAGACCTCTTCGAACGTAGGAGGTCCGCTTCTCCGCCAGCGGTACGCCAGCCTCGCTTCCATCGCCCGTTCGGCCCAAGCCCTCCCGATGAACACGACCACGCATTCCGTCCGACCCAGCCGGTTGGTTCTATGAACACGACGACGACGCTGTTCTCCGCCCGACCCAGCCATGTACGTGGCCGAGTAGGGCTCGAGACCCTGCCCGTATGTAACGTGACGCGGGTCAGATTTTCTTCTTGCACCGAGACGACGCGGTACATGCTATTGCGCCTTTACTTACGTTACACCCGACTCTACAACGACCAAGATGTACGCATAACGCTACCAAATGACAACCCCACGACGCTCACCAGGTGGGTCCCGACCGCCGTGCACTTCCTTGCTCATAAGATGTAGCTGGTGGATCCCGCAATGGGGCGAATCGCTTTTGCCCGGACGCACTTCCTTTATAAGATGTAGCTGGTGGGTCCCAAGCAAGTGGGGAAATGTTTTTTGAAAAGGTGGACCGTCCGTGGGTCCTCGCCGTCGTGGAGGAATAATTATTTTGCCAGAATAAGGAGGCACTTCTTGTCAGTCAGGACCCAGCCGTCCTCTCCACGCAAGCCACGGCCGATGGAAGCCATTCTCGACCACGCTGACCACGCCCCCGAGAGCACCAGGGGTGGACGGCGGTGAGGCCTAGGAAGGGACGACGGGAGCCGGGAAGACGTGGTGGATGCCCACGCAGAGGAGTACGAGGGTTCACCGTTCGGCGGGTGAGGCTGGCCGCCGCAGAATACAGGGGTGTGGGTGAGTAGAGGGATGGCCTGCCAGCGGTGGGAGTAGAGGGCGGGAGGCTCCGCCGATCGCAGCCGGCCACGGGAGGCAGGAGCACGAGGCACCACTGGCGCTGGTTTGGGCGGCTGGAGCAAGAAGACCAGAGGTTGAAGAAGCACACCCGCTGGATGGACATCGACGGTCACCGAGCTAGAATCATGCATATTGACTGTTGACAAAGCCCTCCATCCCGCCAACTTAGTAGGCCACAAGTCAGCCCGCCACTATATCGGGTCCTAGCTAACAGGGGAGTATTCATTTTTTGTGCGAATAAGGAGGCACTTCCTTGTGTGGAAGATATAGCTGGTGGGTCCGAGCTGTCAACAAGGTAACGTTGGAAATACAGAACCCTTTTGTGGGTCCTCATGTCGTGGAGGAATCATTATTTTGCATGTAAAAGGAGGCATTTCGCGGGCCGTGGACCCAGCTGTCGGCCTCCACGCATACCCACTTCAGATGCATGTCGGTCGCTGACACGTGACCAGGCACCGAGAGCACTGTAGTGGACGACGGCGAGGCCAGGAAGGGAACAACACGGAGGCGAGAAGACTCGGCAGCTATTTCCCACGCGAGGGGAGTACGACCGCACAGGGTTTACGGGTTCGCCTGCCATCACCGGAGAATAACAGCAGGGTGAGTAGAGGGATGGCTAGGACAGCGATGGAGGTGGGCGGCGAGCGCAGCACAACCACGGGAGGAGGGATTAGGCAGTCCCACCGCGCTTGTTTGAGCGGCTGAGCAGGAAGAGCAGAGATTGAAGAAGCACACTTAGATGGACATCCAACACCACCGCAAGGCCACCCTTTTTTAGGAAAGCCTCAAATATGTGGAAAACAGCATACAACCATCCGCATTATTTCTAATAATTTACAGCCCATTTGCTAATTCTAAGGTATTTTTGGAGCCCATATTCTTTTGTTAGCATTACAGCCCATATTTGGTACACGGTTAAAAATTATACAAATGTTGCGATTTCAAAAGGGTCCAACTGTTTTTAATCCCGAAATTTTAACTCACATTCAAACTGATTTATAAAATAAATGTATATCAATATAAAATCCAACAAATTCTCCACGACAAAAATTAATGTAATATAAAATCTCAAATGAAAAAAGATATTTGAAACTAATTGCCGTTTGATGTGTTTTAAAAATGTACACCCCATTTTCATTAATGATAGGCTATTTTCTCGCCAAATTAATGAAGCTCTCCTCTTCTTGAAAGATTTGCAGCCCAACGACCGAAAGCATTTACTTGGCAAATCACAAAAACTGGTGGCCTTGGACCCACCCCCCTCCACACAAGATTCCGATGGAAGTCGGTTGTTGACTACATAGACCACGCCCGAGAGCACCAAGGCGGTGGACGACGGCGAGGCCTAGGAAGGGACGACGCGAGCCGGGAAGACGCGGCGGGATGCCCACGCCGAGAGGAGTACGAGGGTTCACCGTTCGGTCAAGGCATGAGGCTGGCCCGCAATAACAGGGGTGGGTGAGTAGAGGGATACCCCGGCCAGCGTGGGAGTAGAAGGGGTGAGGCCTCCGTGGCATCACAACCGCCACGGAGGCAGGAGCACGCGCACACCGGCGCGCTTTGGGCGGCCGAGCAAGAAGACCAGAGGGTTGAAGAAGCACTATGGTCTGGATGTACATCGACGGTCACCGGAGCTAGAATCATAATATTGACTAAGTTGACAAAGCCCTCCGCCCCGCTAACTTAGTAGGCCCATTAA
>JAHIAM010007874.1:0-30539 GCA_021605205.1 Aegilops longissima | reverse complement strand
CGATGATAGGCGTGACCATTTCGAGGTTTTTGGATCGACGGATGGTTCTGCGATTGACTTCCCACATCCACCGCTTGAGGGCCCGGTGAAATGCGAGAAGCACCGCCAACGCACAAGACCTCGTGGCTTCTCGAACTCCCGCCATCGGCCTCGGCATCATCCATGTCTTCATCGCTGCCGCTATCTTCATCCTTGTCGCGACCGCTGGGAGGCCTGTCCTCGCCGCTGCTTGGCCTTGCTCCAAGGCCCTCCCCGCCGGACGCTTTGCCGGATCCTCCAGCACCTTCCTGTGCCTTCTCCTTGTCGCGCTCTCGTATTCAGCCTTCGTTGTCGCTGCTGCTCGACCTTCTTGCAGCTCGAGATCATGGCCCTTGGTGCGGTGGATCTTGCAAGATTGTTGTTGAGCGCCTCGCTTGTCGCGATCGCCATACCGCAGTTGTTCCCGCGCAACTTCCTTGCCGGAGCTACCAACTTTGGCTTTCTTGGCGCCACCTCCGCATCGGACTGCTCAACAACTAGCACTTTGCCCCTTCTTCCTGTTTTCCGCCACGCTCTTCTTTGCCGGGCGGCTCCTCACCGCCGATCCTCCCGCTTCTACATTCTCTCCGGGAGTTTCTCCTTCCTCACAAGGCACACTTTTCGCCAGGGCATATAGCTCATCGACGCCTCTCGATCTTGCACATCGCCATCTCCTCCCGGATCTCGCGGTTTCGCACGCTCGATGGAACGCTGCTGATCACCGGCAGGGTGGACATCCGATGTTGTGCAGACGCTGCTAAATCTCTCGAATGTACTGCTAGGGGCTCTTCCTTCGGCGAGCAGGTGAAGGTCGCTTCTTGGCCATGAGGCTTGTGGTCACCGTAGGCGCCGACAAACTGATGGCATAGATCCGCCAAGAGGATATGGAGTTGTCCGCAAGTGCATGAGCCAGATCTCGACATTGGGCTTGAGTACTAGGAAGTAGTTGGCCAAGATCTTGTCATCTCGCTTCGCAGCTTGCACCACGATGGTGTAGATGCTGAGGAACTCCGACGGTGCGCTTGCCGCCGATTTCTCGTGTACATCTGCTTGAAATTTTCTGCGGGCCATCGACTTGCCGCAGCTCACGAGTGAACGCAGGGCAACCTACCACAGACGGCAAGTCGCCTGTTCCTTCGGGCGCATGCATGTCGAAGAGGGCTCAAGGCTGGTCGGATTGACGCCGCTTTCTTCGGCGCCGGCGCGAAGTTCGAGGCTTTCTTGTTGTCGTTCATGAAGAATCTTGGCGCTGATCGCGACGAGCTCGTGGATCTGATGACGCGTGGAGTCGCTGCCGAGGTGGATCCGCGAAGTCGGGCGATCTTGGCCTTCGTGGTGAGAGAGTGCATGGTGGTTGCACCACAGGTTTTGCCGCCACTGCTCGCGCTTTGTCGCCCCGCCGCGCAGCGATGTGTTCGGTTGTCATGGAGGTCGCCGCTGCGAAACCGGAGACTCTGAATGGTAGCCTCCATTCGCCGACCTTGTCGGCCGCTGGAGGGTAATCCAGAGCAGTTGAGCTTCGCCAAAGCTTCGCCGGAGTGGTGGGTGGCAGCATAGGCGCGAGGAGCGGATATGCTCGACTTCTAACTATGTTAGAAGGAGCAGATCCCGCCCAGCGATCGTGCGCTTCGCGCGCTACAGCCTCAGCACATGCTGGCCCTTGAGCATCCCGAGATCCACCAGCTCGATCTTGATCCAACGAACGCTTGGTACTGTGGAATACCATGACGCTTGCCGGTCCCGCTACCCCGAGATGGGCGCGTGCATGTACGGACGCCGAAGTCCGCGCAGCCTTGTTCTTGACTTGGCCGCACTGTGGACTCCCTCGCCGATGTTCGCCCGGCTGGCGTTTCACCCCACCACTCGCTTGTTCGTGGTAGGGATCGACGCGATGATCTGCCGCCGCCGCCTTCTCTTCGTGGCATGTCAATGAAGATGATGAAGATGTTGCCGTGGTGAATGCCGGATCAGGTTCACACAGCCTCGACGAGCCCCTACCGGGCGCCGCCAAAGATGTCGGGAAGTTGATCTCACCATTTAACACCTATGGGGGCCGGTGGACCGACCCTTCGCTTGGCGGGGGCGAGATCGGACGAAGAGCGATCGAGGCGAAGCACACGGCAGTTTACCCAGCTTCGAGCTTCCTCGAGAGATAACACTCCCACCGCTGCATGTCCGAGTTGTATTGTGTTCTTGCTCGAGCGTTGAATACAAAGCACACACAGCTGCTAACGTGACCGAGCGTGAGAGTGTTCAACCTCTCCCCACGCTGCTCATGGGCCTCCTTTATATGCTCTGGGGTATCCGCAGGTAACATAGATAAGGTAAAAGGAAATGAGCGCGGTTGGTACAACTACTTGTATAGTGTATCATACCTAACCCCGACGGGTGGGGACAAAGGCATTAAATGCCCGCTACATCGCCCCAAACAGGCAAATAGGGACCGTCAGGCGCCCACCGCTGCCACGATGGCAATCTGTCGGCCGCCACATGGCCATCGCGCACCGACGACAGCCTTGCCACGCTGCTTGAAAGGTCCTGTATTATATCGCTGGTGGACGTGGCTGGAGCGCACAGACAGGGAAGCTCGCCGCAAGCGCTTGTCATGTCGCCGCCTTTGTCACGCCGGAAGCTTGTCGCCATCAAGTTGCTGACGCATGGCGCCGCCACGGTAAGTTCCTTGGGATGCTTTGGTCGGTTTTCCCAGCAAGCTCCTCTGCCGGGTCTTGTTTCTTTGGCTTGAATACTTTGTTCTGAATGGCTCCAAAGGAACCACAGAGGATCTTCCGGCAAGCTCTTCTGCGGGGCCTTGACGGTCACCGCGCAGTTCTTTGGTACAAGGTTGCAACTGCCCGCACAAGTTCGGGACACTAGGGTACCCTACCTAGTACACCACACACGCCTACACATGAGAGTAGTAAGACAATAACACCAGGTGAAGTCGGGTTACCATGTATGAATATAGCAAAGAGTTTTGGCATCATCTCATTCACCTTTCAACTAAGTTTCTCCGAAACTTTTATCTACAAGGGGTATAGAGTCTACTAAAATTGACACTATGGGGTTAGGTATCTCTAACATCGCCTTGTCTAAAACTATTTTCAACACCCAAGTCTTGTGAGACTTTCTGTGCATGGTTATTCTTTATTAACATCCCTTTATTTAATAGCCAGATTTTTATGGATTTCTTCAGAAATTTATATTTTTTCTCTTAGTTTTGAAAGTGGTTGCTTCGTGCCTCGAGCCACTAAATGGTCGTATTATATGAAATTTAATGTGCATGGAAATGACTCTAAGATGCAACTTTGGCCCATAATATTTTTGCTATGTAGGATACAAGTAAATATGGCAATTAAATTATACCAAAATTCGAAGAAACCATTAATGTGGAAAATGATAAAGGCGCAAGAATCATTATGCATTCGCTTCTTCTTTATAAACAGCAAAGCAGAAAGATATGTTCATAGAAGGACAACAACAATAGAAAATAAGTAATAGCAAGGCAGTTTTGATGATGGTACTTATCAAGAACAAGACACACTTTTTCTTTGCTTTTGTTGACGGTACCACTTTTTCGTCTTCGCATGCAGCGGGAGGGAGGTAATTTCCAAATGAGTTTCGGATGAGTTTCTGCTATTAAATGACTCCAATGATTTTGTATGATGTATTCCATAATGTATTAATTTGTATGTTGTGGTGCTTCATTGTGTTTAGGTACCAACGCTGCATTTGGAATCCAATGATTTACTCGGCATGGACTCACATCAAGATGTCGCTGATTACCGCACAAGGAGTGCAAAATACTTGGTTATGACGGCTTAAAGGCTACACGTAAGAAGGAGAATCCCGGCGCAGTTGTTGTGCCTAAAGTTAAAAGACATGTTATATTGTCATTTTGTAGAAAATCATTGCATGTATTTGCTAGTCACTAATTTATCTAGATTATACGATAATTTCAATAAAGTATACGATAGTTGCTTTTGAAGACCAATCGACTAGCCGATCAACTCTTCAGTCATATGAATCAACAATGAGCGTATAAAAATCGGAAGTACTCATAAACTTAAAAATTAAATTGGGGAGTGAATTATGGAGATATATGAGAAACACATGGTATATGAAATTTTGTCATTAAACGATGCTAGTTAATACCAACCGATCTATGTACAACTCAAAAGGTACATATTTGAATCCTGGCCTACCACAGTGTTAAAGAACCAAACCCAATTTTGAAACAATCTAACTTGTAATTCTAAATGCCAAAGTCGGTCAACTTTTCAATTTTTCCTATCCTCAAACTAGTATTTGGTGAGTTGATGTGGTTTGGAAACAATTGACTCACGTCACCGTCGTGTCACTTAATATATTTGTGAATATGTATTTTATTGCATGTTGTATCCTCAAATCAGTATTTGGTGAGTTGATGTGGTTTGGAACAATTGACTACGCCCGTCGTGTCACTTAATGTATTTGTGAATATGTATTTTATTGCATGTTGTAATCTGTTTGGCGGATTGGCCCTATAGTTGAGAAAACCAGATAAAAGTAATGGGCATTTATTGACTACAACTTTGTATCCCAAAGATATAGGATCCAAGCAACAGTAGTAAACTTTTCTGTCCTAGCATTCAGAATAACGCTCATGGTCTGCCTGTCGTTAGCCTCTCCTACTCTCCTGTGATCCTAGGTACCGCAAGGACTAAGAACGATGAGACAAGAGACATCTATGAAGCAATTTTATGTTACACATATGGGGCGAATTCAAAGTACTTCCATAGATCCCTCCAATAAATACATAGGGTTGTAGGGCTCAACCCATGACGATACTCTTTAGATATGGAGAACAGATCACAAGTAGAAACCATCAAAGAACACATCATGAATATTGATTGATAATATGTCTACAATAGTTGCCAAATGTGATAGACGCATTACAAAGTATGGCTAGTTGGATGCGCGTTGGTGGTGGAGATGGTGGCGGCATCAAAATGAGATGGGAAATGGTATTATCAAAATGAGATGGGAAATGGTATGCTAGGGTTTTGGACGAGATGGGGGGTTTTGGCGATGCTCTCATATATGGGTTGACCATTCATGGTATATGTAGGGTAGGTCTAGAGACTTTAGCAGTCCATACGACCGCTTCAGGACGAAAAAGCGGTCGTATGGAACATCATCTTGCTCGTTTTTCCGGGCGTGTCCTACCACTTGATCTCTCTATATCCTCTTTACTCCCTTCCATGTATTAGATTGATTTCTCCATATTTAACCCATTTACTATGGAAATAAAATAAAGATCAGATATTTGGAATCCTTTGCATTGATTGGTTGTTTGTAGCAATATCAGTAGCGAAGATCTTGGTTTTAAGAATATAGGTTTCTCTTGTATCATGAAAAGTATAACAATCGCCAAGTCCACCAAGCTTAGACTTGATCGCCCTCGACAAACATAGAGGGAAATCCAAAACATAAGGAACTCCAATTGTTTACACCAAATAAATGAGAAGATTTTGCTTCACTTATGATCATTACACCTAGATAACCCTCCACTTCTTGACTTAAAAACTTAGTATAGCTATAGAAGTGACATGGTTATTATGAAAGTGTTAGTGAAGCAAAGATAAGCAACAAAGCTATTGCTCCACTAGACAACATAACAAAGTACCTCTGGATTCTATGTTTTCATCAACACCCGCTGCCGGGAATGCATGGAAGAGATTGCATTTCTAGAGCAATGAAAGCATATATTAGGAGTGAAAGTTACGAAAGACGACATCATTCTAGAGTAACTCTCTAACTCACCCATGAGTGTCTCATCATCAAGGCTCGTGAACTTTATTTAAATCATTGCTTGCTGAATCTTTTGTTTTCTCGGGTGATGGATGGCAAAGAATTGATCAAACATAAGGTTTTATGGTGGCTTAAGTTTGAGTATTCTCGACCAATATGTTGTCCCTTTGAGCTCTTTTTGATCAGTACCAGGTTATAACAACATACACACACATTCAAGAGAAAGTTGAATATTGGAGGTAGTGTTGGCACCACGCATAATGACCATAGTCAAATCTGAGTTGAAACCTAGTGGATGGTTCATTCTCAAGTGTAGTTCTCAATGACATCAAAAGGTGATAATACATTTACACGCTGTCGAAGTCGATCTCGACCATTTAACACCTATGGGGCCGGTGGACCGACCCTTCGGTTCAAGGGGCGGAGATCGGACGAAGAGTGAGATCGAGGCGGCTATTAACGAAGCAGTTTACCAGCTTCGAGCTCTGAGAGATAACACTTCATCGCTACATGTCTGAGTTGTATTGTGTTCTTGCTCGGGAGCGTTGAATGCCACAAAGACACACCAGCTGCAACGACCGAGCGTGAGAGTGTTCGACCTTTCCTCTACGCTATGCATGGGCCTCCTTTTTATATGCTCAAGGGGTATCCGGACAGGTGGCAACGTAGACAAGGGTAAAAGGGAAAATGAGTTGTGGTTGGTACAACTACTTGCAGTGTATCATACCTAACCCCGACGGCAGGGGACAAAGGCATTAAATGCCCGCTCACGCCGCCCCAAACAGGCAAACAGGGATCAGGGCGCTTGCACCGCTGCCACGATGGCAATCTTGTAGCGCCACATCGCCCGCCGACGCAGTGCCTCTTGCCACGCGCTTGAAAGGTCCTGTATGCTACACGTTGTGGACGTGGCCGAGCGCACATGATGTGGTTGCCGTGGCAAGCGCTTGTCATGTCGCCTTGTCGCTACCGGAAGCTTGTCGCCACTGGCCTTGCTGACGCATGGCTGCCGCAGCAAGTTCCTTGGGATGCCTTTGTCGGCCTTCCCGCAAGCCTCTCCGGGTCTTGTTTCCTTGGCTTGAATATTTTGTTCTTGAATGGGCTCAAAGGAACCACGAGGATCTTCCCGCAAGCTCTTCTCGTCGGGCCTTGACGGTCACCGCAAGTTGCCTTGCTGAGTGTTGCAATCTGCCTCGCACAAGTTCGGGACACTAGGGTACCCCTACCTAGTACACCGACAGAGCCCCCCGGCCACACACGCGGTGCCGAAGGCTGTTGGCCAGGCCCAAAACAGGCACGGCACAGCGCCTTGGTTACGCTGTAAATTGTTCCGGACCACCACGCCCCCACGAACGGCATGTTTAACGCGCGGCTGGGAGAGATCGGGTGGTTTCTTTATTAGAAAAGCGAACATCCGCCCTCCTCTTTATAAGCAGAGAAGCAGGGCAGTTCGCCCACCTTGCCGCTTGTCTGTCCAATTCAAAACCTCCGCTTACTTCTTCTTCCTAAGCTGAAAAGAGAGCAAGGCCCATTTCATCGCCACCTGCACCACCAACGCCGCGATCTCCCCACCACCGCCATGGTCTCAAAGTCGGCAAGGAAGGGCGGAATCGCCGAGCGCAGCGCTCGCGGCGCTGCGGAAAGGAGCGGGTTATCTCCCAGCTCGCCGCTGGCGAGCCGAGGAGTATTTATTACCTTCTTCCGTCGACGGAGACGCGAGCGCATCCGCGCGCACGGTGTTTCCCACCGCCGCGATCTGAATTGGCTCCAGTTGGTACTCTTCACAGCCTTGTATCATCGCGGCTCTCCCGCTTTCTCTCGAATTTTTCTGCGACATCATGAACACCACGGTTTCGCCTCCTTGACTTCACCCCAATGCCGCCCTGACATGGCAGTTTTCGACATCTCTCGCTAAAACTTTGTCGGAGTCCATCCCAACGTAGCCCTTTTCCGCCATTTCTTCATGCCCCGAGTTGAGAGAGGAGAGCCTCTTGTCGAGGAATCTCGATCTCAAGGATCGGCAAGAAGGAAGTCATCTCGAGGAGAGCTCCGCAGCAAGTGGGAGGAATGGAGGCAGATTGGTGTGATTGTAGAGGAGAACCTGCAGCCATTTACCGCCAAATACTAAACCCCAATAGTGCGCGGGCAACCATTGGAGCAACTTGGCCCTGTAAGATGCTAGATTGAAGATTGTCACATTCGGATCTCGCGTACTGTGCTTGCTTGACCACAGAGGCGCAGCTGGCGAGATTTTCGCCGCCAGACGCTTCGCAGAGAGAGGAGGAGACCTGCCCGGAGTTCCGTGAACGCGCGGATATCATGAGGTTGCGCCCGCCTCAACTTCAACTTCACCGCTTTGGAATTGGACGCAATGCTCTTGAATTGTTCAAGCACGACTGATCATCCCGAATGGTTCAGCGTCGAGGGAGTCGTTTCATTATGCAACACCTCGCCGACCGCATCCGCAATGATGCCGCCAGTACTCGCGGAATTGTTCCAACCCGGCAAGAGCCTCGCGATGACGCCGGCGGTGTTCTTCGACAGCTTGGAAGAAGTGCCGTCCGCCTGGCGAGCGTAAGGGCTCACTCACACCACCGATGACGAGATGCGCGACGCCACCAGGTTGAAGAGGCGGCAGCTGCTGCCGCTGGGCGAGAAGCCATTCACCATGGAGGAGGTAGAGGCAGCAGAGGCGCAAGCCTTGTCGATCAAGAGGAGCTTGCCGGCGAGGAAGAGCTCGCCAGCCCGGCCGAGCCGAAAAGCTCGCTGAAGCGCCTCTCACTCTTCGCATTCAGCTTGCCGCCAGCGGAGCTCCAGCTCCACCAAGAAGGCGCTCCGCAAGGCCGGGAAGTGGCGGGCGGCAGACGGCCATCACCAGCCGCGGCCGCTTCCACTGGCGCAAGCATCAAGCTGCTGGAGCGCCTCACGCTGCTGCGCAACCGAGCGGGCCTTCGGGACCATTAACTCCTGCACCCGCCAAGCGGCCAAGGAACCTACTTCTTCCAGCCGCCGCACCGAGGCGAGCCGACTGACCTCTCCGCGCCAGCCCGGAGGAAGAAGAAGAGTAAGATTTCTTGTCAGATTTAGTTCTTCAACTGCTTTGTCTTGTATTCGATTTTCTCCACTCAACCTATTCCTTTTCGTGACGCTGGCCCAGAGCGTCGAAGAGAGCCAAGGTCCCGTGATTGTCATCGAGGATGAACCCACCGCTGCAGCAAGAGGCGGTCCGAGACCACCTTGCCGGACCCGCAACCTTCTCAGTAAGCCTCAGACAGCCCCCCAGCAGAAGTGTATGATTTATTTTGCTGTTAGGCGGCATGGGTGCTTTATTTGCCGATATCCGATCGCTGATTTGTGTAGGAGCAGAGCAGCCCCACCAGAGTGCCCTGCCGCCCTAACATGCCATCCGCTTGACTACACCGCCAAGGAGGATCTCCGCCAAGGGAATGCTCTCCTAAGGAGAGCTCCGCAATGGATAGCTCTTCTGGCAAGGGATGGCACCAATGACCGTGGTTGAGACCACGGCTGCAGCATCCCAGCATGTAATCCTCTTGCTTGAAAACTTCCCTTGTGTTTTTCTGATCTTCTTTGGATATTTGCTTGAGTTTTCTTCTTTTTCGTCATCGATCCGCTCCGCCATGTGAGCCAATGGAGACCGAGGTTGCCGGCGAGGACGCCAAGGCGATAATGACGACGCCGCCATCGAAGAAGAGGTCAGGCCGACGAGCCCGCCGCGAAGAGGCCGCCAAGGCTGCCACAGCAGAAGCTGGCGGGTCCGCGACGACCGACGGCCCCGAGGTCAGGGAGCGCCAGCGCTACACCGACCGCCGATCCTCACCCGCCGCTGGCAGCGCCAGTTCAAGAGCCCTGCCTTCGCTTCTACTTGAAGGCCGTGATGGCGCTTCACTGCTTTCCCCATGCCGAGCCCCAGGCGCCGGTCGGTTGAGAGACCTTGACGAAGAGCCGCCGCTTCCACTGGGAAGCGCTTGTCGCAAGGCTGGAGCAGCATAGAGAAGCGCTGAGGAGCTCCGGGAGATCAACCAAGAAGCTCTCCGATCCCCGGCAGAGGAGCGAGCGACTCGGCCGAGGAGCGCAGCTTTCATCCGAGAAGGCTGAGGTTGAGGAGCAGCGGCTTTAGCCGAGAAGGTTCGCACAAGAAGGCGAACTGGCGCAGAGAAGATCAATCTTGACAGCTATGAGGAGGAGCTTAGCCAAAGCAAACATTTGGCGGGCCTCAAGGAAGCAAGGATGCTGCCGCAGCTGCCGAGGCCGCCAAGAAGGAGCTGGAGACGGCGTGACGCACGGAGGCCAATCAAGAGAGGCAGGAGCTTGCTGCACTCAGCATGAGCGCGAGAAGGACGCCACACTCTTGGTGAGCTGCAGGCCATCTGCCGAGAGGAGGAGCTCGGCGCCAAGGACTCCAAGACAGATCTTGAGTTGAAGTTGACCACCTTGACTCGGGACGCTGGAGGGGCGGAGCGGAGGTGGCCTTGTTGGAGTAGATCAGGCCGACGGCGCCGCCATGAAAAGCCGCTGCCCGTAACACCTTCAGAGAGAATGTGGAGCACCGGACCGAGGGTCTCGTGGAATGTTGCCGCAGCCATCGACAGAGCCGCAGAGCTGGGATGGTGGATCTCGGCTCCGCTGAGCACCTCCAACCCAGCGCCAAGCCCAGCTTGTTCTTCAAAGGCGTGGACGGCCCTCCAACGACTCGGGAAGAGATCCTGGCAGCTGGCCGACGAAGTCGCCAGATCTGTGCGGGAGCTCTTCAAGGTGCTCATGAAGGTGGCCTTCCGCATCCAGCCTTAGCTTCACCAACGCCCTCAAGTCCTTACTGGCCGATTGATGGGAGGTTTAATTCGCACCACTCAGGACAGGTGAGGATCAAGAGGATGGATCGCGTAGAGATTAGGCCCTGCTTTATCTTTTCCTTGTCGCTGGTCATGTTATGAAAACAATCTATTAGAGTCATGTATGTTATCTTGTAATATAACTCTATTTTGAGTAGTGATTGCTATGTTTCCTTTACTTGATTCCTTCCTTTGTATGTTTTTGCCCCACGCTTTTAGGGAACTGGCGCAAGCACCTTTGCTGAGCGCTGAGTGCCACCATCGCTGGCGGTGCCGCTCCGATAAGCAACTCTTGTCGCAACTAGTCGCAGCTCACTTAAGTTGTTGAGCGGACTAAACAAAGTAAGGGCGCAATTAGCTACGAGTTGGTTCCTCCGCACAGGTTTTTCCATACAAAGCATGGTCGCTCGAGGAAGATAACTTAAAATTTTTAAAACTGATTGCTCAAATTTTAGCAACTTATCTTTTCTGTCGCTTGCTTCCCGGCGCTTCCTCCAGCGACGCTTGGTCCACACCGTTATTCCTTCCCCCGCAAACTTGTGGGCTTAGGAACCTTCCTTTTGAGAAAGAGAAAGAAGAGAAATATGATATGGAGCCTTACTACTGCTATTGCTTACCGTGGTAGGTGCTGCACAAAGTGTCGATAAGGCATGCAAAAAAGAGCATGAATTGACAAGATGTGGAGCATTAGCTTTACTTATGCACGGGTTCCGCGCCGGCTTTGTTAAAGGATTACATGCAACATCGCAAGACTTGTTAAAGGTGGTTGCCGAACAGGTTCCGACAACCGCGCTTCCACGAAACTTAAGATGCTTATTCCAGAGTTGCTCACCGAATGCCATCTTCGTCTAGGCGTGACAGCGCCAGCCTAGTGACTCGCTCACCCGTAAGGGCCTTCCCATCAGCGCCAACTTGGAATTTGGCGGACTGAACGCTAGAAGAACATGGTCGCTTTCCTCGAGACTTCCGCACTAACTTTAGGTTATGGTAGCGCGCAAAGCTTGCCGACAACAGCAGCTAGCAGCCTCAAGACGGTCCTCCTCATGAGCAAGGTCATCTTGTCGCAGCTGCTCTTGCTCAAGCTCATCATAAGCGAGCACTGAGGTGACCCGATACGAGTTCCGTGAGAACTGCCTCTCCATAGACAGAGCGAAGGTGTCCGCCGGGTTCGACGGTGTCCCCGATCGACAAAGAACCACCGCAGCTCCTCAATCCAGCTTTCTTCCGCACTTGGCGCACTTCGAAAGTCCCGGTCTTGAGCCCGCTGAAGCACTTCAAAGATTTGCCCTTCCGCTTGACCGCACCTGATGAGCGCGGAAGCTGGCGCCAAGATCTTGGACGATCGCATGAAGCGTCAATGATTGCAAGCATTGTCTGGTGATGATCCGTTAGGGTCCAATGGCAAACAATCGCCAAGAACTTGACTGCCGACTGCTGCCACCTTCCTCATCGCTTCCACCGCCACTTTGTGAACTTGTCGATTGCAACGCATAAGTATTCCAAAGCCCCGACAGCCGGGAAAGGGGCCGAGGATGTCGAGCCCCTGCACCAAAATGGCCAGTGATAGGGATTGTCCGGAGAGCTTGAGCTGGCTGGTGCATCCGCTGGAATGGAACCGCACGCTTCACACTTGGTTACCAGTGTGCAGAATCGAGGGTCCGTTAAAAGAAACTTTTGCGGAATGCTTGCCGGCAGTGTTTTGCGCCAATGTGGTGACCACATATGCTTCCATGTATCTCGCCAATGTGCTTCGGCCCATCTTCCCGTGAATACACTTCAATTTCACACCGCTGAGTCTTCTTCTGGCAAGCAAGTTGTCGACAACCGTACATACTTGACCGCCGCTACTTTCTTCGCTTCTTCTTGCTCGGAAGTTCTCCGGTCAAGGAAACGGACGATCTGATGTACGGCGTCTGGAGTTTGCGGCTCGACAACAAGGACTAAAGGCACATTCGCCGCCGCGGGAATATCCGCTTTCACGACTAGAACCTGCGGTCGCCGAGCTTGATCGCTCCTCGCAAGCTTGCCGGAGCAAAACTTGTCGAGCGCTCGCTTCAACGGAACAAACTAATCCACGAGCCATTACTCCTCAAGACTTTGGTGTTGATCTTGGGGACCTTCTTGGCGGCAAGCCGGGAGCTCCGGAAAATAGTCACCGAAACCAACTTCCTTTTTTGCTCTTCTGGTTGATGGCATGCGATGACGGTTGAGTCGCTTGAGCACAAAGATCCTTGGTTCCATGTAACTTAAGTGCGGCGACTTTGACAGGCCATCAGCAATGTCGCTCGAGCTCTGGAACATATTCCATTTTAGATCGCCAAAGTGCTTTCAGCTTTCACTTCATCAACATAAGCCCATTAACGGACTCGATAATTTTGTTTACTTGGCGGACGCATGTCGTGAGTCACCCTCGATAATGAGCTTCTTGATCCCAAGGTTCATCATGATCTCGAGACCGGCAAGCAAACCTTCATACTCAGCAGATTGTTTGTTGCTTGTCCTTGGGAAAGTGCATCCGGACTACGCATTTGAGGTGCCCGTGGGTGCGATAAGCAGCACGCCTCAAGACGGGCGCCTTTGCAGCGCAGAAGGCACCATCAAAGTACATTAGCCATTTTGCTTCTTGCTTCCTTGACGGGATGCTCGCTCGAATTTCTTCATCTTGTGTTACGCCCATTCTCCTATGAACTCGCCAAAGGTCTACTTTGATAGTTGAAGTGCTTCAAACTTGAGGCCACTTGATAGTTCCAAAGGCTCACTGACAATCCCGCCTCATGCTTCGGATTTTGGCAAGATCCTCTTCAGCCGAAAACGAGTGACAACTGTGATCTCATGTGCTTAAAGTAATGGCGAGCTTTCGGCCATGAGAAGGCCGAAGCAATTTCTGCACGCCAGAGTACCTTGACCTAGCCCCCGCAGTAAGGAACTCGATAGTAAATCGGGCGCTGCACCATCCTTCTCGCAGATCTTTCATCGCCCGCTGCAGATCCATCCTTGTGGGACCAGAGTTGCCGGTGAAGCCCCCTTGTCGCTGGATGCATCTCGCCATGGTTGCCGCCATCATCCACCTCTCCGCTTATTAACGCAGCACTAACCACTTGATTGGTCGCCGCTTATATAGCAGCAACTTCTTGTGGCCTAGGTGCGATAAGTATTGGAGGAGGACATGTATCTCTTTAAGTCCTGCAGCGCAGCCTCCGCCCGAGTCTATTTCATTGACCTGCCTTTTCAATATTTTGAAAATGGCAAAGGCCAACAGACGTAGAGATAAACCTGCTGAGAGCAGCTACGAACCGCAAGTTCGTGACATCCTTGACGCGCTTCGGGTGCTTCAATCTGCTCAATGGCCTTGATCTTGTCGGGATTTCAATTTCGCTGGATGATGAAGAACCCGAGAAGCTTGCCGGAGGGGACTCAAACACACACTTCTCGGGTTAAACTTGAGGTTGATCTTGCGCAGATTTGCAAAGGTTTCATCTAAATCTTGAATCGAGTCGCTCGTCTTGCTCTTGACCACTATGTCATCCATGTAGGCTCCACATTTCTGTATTTATGCTCAAAAGCGTGATGGACTACTCTTGCAAATGTTGAACCAGCATTCTTAAACCGAAAGGCATCCGGACGAAAAGTATGTGCCACATGGGGTGATGAATGCGGTTTCTCCTCATCCTCTTCCGCCATGAAGATCCGATGGTATCCTCGAATATGCATCAAGAAATGAAAGCAAGTCACATCCGCCGTGGAGTCAATATCGATCGATGCGCCGCAAGGGAAATGGGTCTTTGGGACAAGCTTTATTAACATCGGTAAAGTCGATACAAAGCCTCCATTTCCGCTTGTTCTTACGCATCACTACAGGATTGGCCAACCACGAGGATGGAGCACTCCGACAAGGCCGCTGCTTCCAATTTCTTGATCTCTTCGCGATGAATCTTGGCGCCCACGCTTATTTCGACTTTCGCTTGACGGGCCGCGATGAGGACGACGCAAGATGGTGCTCAATTACTTCGAACACCGGGATGTCGACGGTTGCCACGCAAACACGCCGACTTCGCCGCAGGAAAGCAACGAGCGCTTCCTATTTAGGGTCGAGAGTGGCACTGATGGTGAAGGTACCACCAGTGCCGCCCTCCTTGGCGACACCTTCTTGGTCTTCGTGGAGCTGCCATCGCCTTCTTACACTTGCCGGATGGAGCTCGAGGTGCGCCTCGACGGTAGCGCAGCACCAAGAGGTGCGCTGCCGGAGGGGCATCGAACTCTTGCCGGACTTGGTCTTTCTTCGCCGGAGCTTCAGCGCAAGTGACTCGCGATCGGTGCGCTGCCGCTTCCGTAGATCTTGTCGGCGCAGATAAGAGCATCCTTCTTGTCGCCAGGACAGAGATGACACTTATCGGCCAGGCATCTTGAGCATGTTGTATGCATAGTGAGAGGCCGCCATGAATTTGGCGAGTGCTGGACGGCCAAGTATCCCATTGAAGGCAATGGAAAGTCAGCAACGCCGAAAGTGACCTCTCAGCCTGAAGTTCACTCGCTGCCAAATGTCACCGCAACGTGATCTTTCCTTCGCTTGCTCCTTCCCGGATTGATTCCTTGAATGTGCCTGCTCTTCAAGCTCGCCATCGGGATCTGAGCTTCGAGTACCGCCGAGGAGATCAGGTTCAAGCCGCCCGCCACACTAACATCTTAGTGACCTTGAGGTTGCGGATAGTTGGTGAAACCAACATCGGAAGCACCCACCGCAGTTATGCGATCAGGTGGTCCTCAATATCAAAGATGATAGGCGGTTGGACCATTTCAGGTTGCGGACTCGACGGATGGTTCTGCCGATTGACTTCCCGATCCACCGCTTGAGGGCGGTGAAGTATGCAGAAGCACCCCCAACGCACAAGACCTCGGGGCTTTCGAACTCCGCTCATCGGCCCGCCATCATCCATTCTTCATCGCGCTATCTTCATTCGTCGCGCCGGGAGGCTGTTCTTGCCCTGCCTTGCCCCGGCCCTCCCCCGCCGACGCTTTCCGGATCCTTCAACACCTTCCTGGCCTTCTCCTTGTCGGCTTCAGATTCAGCCTTCTTGCAAGCTGCCGACCTTCTTGCAGCTCGAGTCTGGCCCTTGGTGCGGTGGATCTTGCAAGATCGCTTGTTGGGCCGCCCCGCTTGTGGACACAACTCCCAAAGGGTCCCGGCAACTTCCTTGCCGGAGCTACCAACTTTTTTTTGGCGCCACCTCCCCGGACGCTCAACAACTAGCACTTTTCCTTTTCCTTCTCGTTTTCCGCCGCCTTTCTTTTGCCGGGCGGCCTCCCACCGCCGATCCTCCCCTTTAATTTTCCGGAGTTTTCCTTCCCGCCGGCACACGTCCCAATAGCTCATCGACGCCCCGATCTTGCACATCGCCATCTCCTCCCGGATCTCGCGGTTTCGACGTCGATGGAACGCCATCACGCGGGTGGACATCTGGGATGTTTCCGACCTAATCTCAATGTATTTGCGAGGGGCCTTCCTTCCCGGGCGAAGCGGGAAGGTCGCCTTTGGCCATGAGGTTGTGGTCACCGAAGGCGCCGACAAACCGATGGCATAGATCCGCCAAGAGGATATGGAGTTGTCCGGCAAGTGCATGAGCCAGATCTAATTGGGCTTGAGTACAGCGGAAGTATTGCCAAGATTTTGTCGCTCGCCCCGCAGCTTGCACCGGATGGTGTAGATGCGAGGAACCCGACGGGGCGCCTTTGCCCTTTCCGACATCGCTTGAATTTTCTTGCACATCGACTTGCCGCAGCTCACGAGTGAACGCAGGGCAACCATCACGACGAAGTCGCCTGTTCCGGGCGCATGTGACGAGGGCCCAGGCTGGTCGGATTGACGCCGCTTTCGCTGGCCGGGCAGTTCAGCGCCTTCTTGTTGTCATTCGGAAGAATTGGCGCTGATCGCGACGAGCTCGGGATCTGGACGCCGGAGTCGCGGGGTGGATCCCGGTCGGCGATCTTGGCCTTCGTGGTGGAGAGTGCAGGTTTGCAACCCCCGGTTTCCGCCACGCTCGCGCTTTGTCGCCCCGCCGCCCAGCGGTGTTCGTTGTCGCGAGTGTCGCCCAGAAACCGATGAGACTGAATGGTAGCCTCCATTCCGACCTTTTGTCCCGTTGAGGGTAATCCAGAGCAGTTAGCTCGCCAAAGCTTCCCGGGAGTGGGAGGGAAGGGGAACGGCGCGAGGAGCGGATATGCTCGATTCTAACTATGTTAGAAGGAGCAGATCCCGCCCAGCGATCGCGCTTCGCCGCTTTACATGACATGCTGGCCTTGAGCATCCCGAGATCCACCAGCTCGATCTTGATCCAACGAACGATGGTACTGGAATACCATGACGTGCCGGGTCCCGCCCCCGAGATGGCGGATGTACGGACGCCGGGTCCGCGAGCCTTGTTCTTGGACTTCCGCACTGGGACTCCTCCGACGCCGCCTTCCCCGTTTCACCCCACCATGCTTGTTCGTGGGGGATCGACGGAGGATCCGCCGCAAGCCTTCTTCTTCGTGGCATGTCGGAAGATGATGAAGATGTTTTCCGTGAACGCCAATCAGGTTCACACACCTCGACGAGCCCCTACCGGGCGCGCCAAAGATGTCGGGAAGTGATTCACCCATTTAACACCTATGGGGGGGGACCGACCTCTTTGGCGGGGCGGAGATCGAAAGAGGATCGAGGCGGACACGAGCAGTTTACCCACCGAGCTCTCCGAGAGATAACACCCACCTATGTCGAGTTGATTGTGTTCTTGTCGGGTTGAATGCTAAAGACACACCAGCTGCTAACAGACCGGGAGAGTGTTCAACCTCTCCTCTACGCTATGCATGGGCCTCTTTTATATGCTCAAGGGTATCCGAGGGCAACATAGACAAGGGTAAAAGGAAAATGAGTTGTTGGTACAACTACTTGTACAAGGTATCATACCTAACCCCACGGCAGGGACAAAGGCATTAAATGCCCGCTTCACGCCACCCCAAACAGGCAAATAGGGATTCGCCACCGCTGCCACGATGGCAATTTTGCCCCCACACCCACCGACGACACCTCTTGCCACGCCCTGAAAGGTCCTGTTGCATCGCAGGACGGGCCGCCAGAGGGTAGCCGCCAAGCGCCCTGTCTGCTTTGTCACGCCCGGCTTGTCGCCATCGCCTTTCCGGACGCATGGCGGCCGCGAAGTTCCTTGGGATGCCTTTGCCTTCCGAAGCCCTCTTGCCGGGTCTTGTTTTTGGCTTGAATACTTTGTTCTTGAATGGCTCCAAAGGAACCAAGAGGATCTTCCCCGGGTCCTTTCACGGGGGTTTTGACGGTAAATCCCGCCGTTAAAGGGTTTTGCCCAAATAAAGCTAGTTGGGGGCCCCAGAAAACTTTTGGCCCCCCCGTTTTGCACAAAGGGTTGGGACATTTTAGGGTTTTAAAACCCCCCTTTTAACTTTTCTTTAGGTTACAAACCCCGGAAACCAAAACAAAACGGGGGGGCCCTACCACCAAATGAGAAAAGTTTAAGTAAAAGACCCAAACCAACCCCAAAAAGTGGAAAATAAAAGGCTTTTAACCAAAATTGGTTAATGGGAAAATATAAAGGCAAAAAAGAGTTTTTTTTGGCAAAATTTTCAAAAAAAATTTTCCTCATTCACTTTCAAAACAAGTTTCTTTTCCGGAAACTTTTTCTTACCCCAAGGGGTATAAAAGAGTTTCTACTAAAAAAAATTTTTGAAACCAACTTTAATTTGGGGGTTTTTAGGTTTATCCCCTCTTTAACCAATTTTCCCTTTGGGTCTAAAACTTATTTTCAAAAACAACCCAAAGGCTTGTGAAGGAAAACCTTTTTTCCTGTTGCATGTTTATTTCTTTTTAAAAATCTTTTATTTTAGCGAATTAATTTTTAGATTTACAAATTTCTAAAGTTAAGTGTTGCTTTTGGCCCGAAGCCATCAATCTTCAGTATATGAATAACAATGAGCTTAAAAACTGGAATATATAAATTAAACAATTAAATTGGGGATAAATATAAATTGAGAAACCAAAGGGATATGAAATTTTGCATTCGGCTTTAATACAACCGTCTAGAAATCAAAAGGACAAAACTGGAAAATGTTAAAGCCAAACCCAATCTTTGAAAAATCAACTTAATTTAAACGCCAAATCTCCTTTCTTTTTTTCCCAAACTTTTTGGTGGTTGAGGGTTTGGAACAATTGAGTTGTAGTCGGGTATTAAAATTTGTAAATGATTTTTTATGTTGTATCCTCAAATGTATTTGGTGGTTATTGGTTTGGAACAAGCCTTGGCCTGTTTACTTAATTTTTGGAATATGATTTTATTGCAGGTAATCTGTTTGGCGGTTGGCCCTATGGAGAAAAACTCAAAAAGTAAGGGCATTTATTGTCAATTTGTAAAAATTGGATGTTTTCAGAGAAACTTTTCTGTTTAGATTCGAATAAGTTCATGGTTTTTTAGCCTCCTTTGCTCACTCTTGGTCCTAGGACCCCAAGGATTTAAAACGGAAGACAAAACTTAAACAATTTTAGTTAAATATGGGAATTCAAAGTATTATAATTCCAATAAAACAATGTAGGGTATCCCAACCCATGACAACTTTAAAGGAAAGATCCGTAAAACCATAAAGAACCAAAATTTTTGAAAATTCTTCAATTTGCCAAATGTATAAATTTTTACAAAGTATGGTAGTTGGATGGGTTTTGGGGGAGTGGTCGGCTTCAAATAATGGGAAATGGTTTTATTGCTTTGGACTAAATGGGGGTTTTATGGCTTTTATTTGGGGTACCCATTATGGTATATGTATATCAGGAATTTTTCCATAGCCCCATATGAGTGTGGGTTATGGCATTTTGCTCTTTTGGGGTCCCCATTGATCTCCCTATACCTTTTCTCCCTTCCAGATTAGCTTATTTCCCTTTTAACCCTTTACTATGGAAATAAATAAAGATAGAAGGAACTTTTGAGATTTTTTTTCAATATCGAAAGATCTTGGTTTTTAAAAATAATAGGTTTCCTTGTACATGAGTCAGAAAAAAGAATCCACCAAGTTAGAACCCCTCCAAAAAGAAAATCCAAAAATAGGAATAATTGTTTATACCAAATAAACGAAAGATTTTGCTTTTTGATCATTACACCTAGATAATCCATTCTTGACTTAAAAACTTGTATATATGGTGACATGGTTATTATGAAAGTGTTAGGAAGCAAAGTAACCCAAACAGCTCAATAGAAACATAACAAATCCTCCGTTCTATGTTTTCATAACCCCTCCTCATGGAAAGTTGATTTCTCAATAAACAATTTAATGAAATTAAAAGACAATATTTGGAATCTTTCCCCATGATGTTCATCTTAAGGTCGTGAATTTATTTAAATCATTGTCAATTTTGTTTTCTGTATGGGACAAAAATTGATCAAACATAAGGTTTTTTGGCTTAATTTGATATTCACCAATATTTTCCCTTTTGACTCTTTTGATAAAGACCAGGTTATAAAACATACACACACATTCAAAGAAATTAAAATATTCCAAATCTAGTTAAACCTAGTGGAGGTTCATTTCAAGTGAGTTTAGATGAATAAAAAGGTAAATAATTTACACCTGTTGGGAAGTTGTGACCCATTTAAACCATGGGGCCGGTGGACCCTTTTGTTCGGGGGGGGGATGAAAGAAGGATCAAACAAAGGTTTAAGCTTGGTTGAGGAATCACCCTAGTTGTCCCTTTGAGTTTTTGTCGACGTTAATCAAAACACACCACTCAAGAGAAAAGGTGAATTTCAAATTTTACCTAGATGGGTCATTCTCAAGGGTATCCACATGGGAACAACAAAAAAGGGAAAATAGTTGTGGGGAAACTACTTTACATATCTACCTCCCTCGACGGGGGGGACAAAGGCATTAAAGCCCGCTACGCCGCCCCAAAAAACAAACAGGACGTGGGCGCCACCCTGCCACAAATAATTTTCCGCCCTGCCATGGGCCCCGCCGACGACATTTGCCACGGCGGAAAGGTTGACGGGGACCACGCAGTTATAATCCGCCCAAGGTTTGCCCGCCCGTCCCCAACGGCCACGGCCTTGGGCGAACGTCCGGGAATTCCGGGTGCCTTTCGGCCCCCGCAAGCCTCTTGCCGGGCTTGCCGGCTTGAATCTTTGCTTGAAGGTGGAACCAGAGGATTTCCCCGCAAGCCCTTCCCGGGCCTTGCGCCACCGAAGCCTTGCCGCTAGGCGAACTGCCCGCCAAGTTCGGGACCTGGGTACCCTCCTGTCCGAAGGAGGGCTGGGCCACAGCTTCCGAAGCCCTTTTGGGCCAGGCCCAAAAAGGCCGGACACGCGCCGGTTACCGAACTTGTTCACCCACACGCCCCCAAACGGCCGGCCAACGCGGCCGTGGGAGAGATCGGGTGGTTTCTTTATTAGAAAAGCGAACGTCCGCCCCTCCCTCTTTTAAGCAGAGGAAGCAGGGCCGCCCACCCGCCCTGTTGTCCAATTCAAACCTCCGCATCCTTCTTCCTAAGGCTGAAAGAGAGGCCCCCCCCATCGCCACCACCACCAACGCCCGATCTCCCCACCACCTCCGCCATGGTCGAAAGTATAAGGGAAGGGCGGAATCGCCGGGCGGGCTCACGGCCGGAAGGAGCGGCCTTCTCTCACCGCCGAAGGAGCCGAGGGAGTATATTACTCTTCGTCGACGGAGACGCGAGCGCATCCGCAAGAGGTGTTTCCCCCGATCTGAATTGGCTCCAAGTTGGTACCTTTCTTCCCAGTTTTATCGCGGGTTTCCCCGCCTTTCTCTGAATTTTTCCACATCATGAACACCTACGGTTCCCCTTGACTTCACCCCCAATGCCGCCGACATGGCAGTTTTCGCATCTCAAAAACTTTGTCGGAGTCCATCCCAACGTAGCCCTTTTCCGCCATTTCTTCATGCCCCAGTTGAGAGAGAGAGCCTCTTGCGGAGGAATCGCCGATCTCAAGGATCGGCAAGAAGGAAGCCATCTGAGGAGAGTCCAGCTAGTGGGAGGAATGGAGGAAGATTGGGCGGATTGTAGAGGAGAACCCCAGCCATTTACCCCCCAAAACCCCAATAGTGCGCGCGGGAGCAACTTGGCCCCAAGATGCTAGCTTGAAATTGCCGTTATTCGGATCCGCGCCTCGTGCTTGCCGGACCACGAGGCGCTTGGCGAGATTTTCTTCGCCGCCCGCTTCGCAGAGAGGAGGAGACCCCCGGGAGTTCCGGAACGCGGCGGATATCATGAGGTTGCGTCCGGCCTCAACTTCAACTTCACCGTTGGAATTGGACGCAATGCTTTTTGAATTGTTCAAGCACCCCTGATCATCCCGAATGGTTCAGGGCCGAAGTCGTTTACGAACACCCTCGCCGACCGATCCCGTAATGATGCCCAGCGACTCAGGAATTGTTCCAACCTGCAAGAGCCTCAAGATGACGCTGCGGGTGTTCTTTGACAGCTTGAAGAAGTGCCGGTCCGCCCGATGAGCGTAAGGGCCTCACCATGACACCATGGGAAGATGCAGACGCCACCATAAAAAGAGGCGGCAGAGCTTGGCCGCGGGCGAAGCATTCACCGTGGAGGAGGAGGGGCAGAGGGGCAAGCCTTGTCGATCGAGAGGAGCTTGCCGGGCGAGGAAGAGCCCCGAGCCCGGCCGAGCCAAGCGAGCTCGCCGAGGGGCCTCCTCCCCACCTTCGAAGCTTGCCCGGAGCGGAGCCTAGTCCACCAAGAAGGCGCCTCGCAAGGCCGGGAAGTGGCGGGCGGCGACGGGCAACCCGCCGCGCCGCCCACCGCGCAAGCAGGCTGGAGTGCCTCACGCTGGGGCAACGGAGCGGGCCTTCGGGACCCAACTCCGCACCCGCGGCTAAGGAACCTACCTTTCCACTCCCGCACCGGAGGCAGCCGATGGATCTTCCGCCAGCCCGAGGAAGAAGAAGAGAAGAATCTTTGATGTACTTGTAGTTCTTCAACTGCTGCTTTGTCTTGTATCGATTTGCTCGACTCAACCTATTCCTTTCGGACGCCGCCCGAGAGTGTCAAGAGAGCCAAGGTCCGGTGATTGTCATCGAGATGAACCCACCGGGCAGCAAGAGGCGTGGTCCGAGACCACCTTGCCGGACCCGCAACCTTTCAGCAGTTTCCCGCAGCCCCCCCAAAGTGTATGATTTACTTTGGTTAGGCGGCGGGTGCTCTTTATTTGCCGATATCCGATCGTTGATTTTGTAGGAGCAGAGCAGCCCCACCAGAGTGCCCCGCCGCCCTAACATCCTCTGCTTCGACTACACCGCCAAGGAGGATCTCCCAAGGAATGCCCCCAAGGGATAGTTTTCAAGGGATGGCACACCGGTGGTTGAGACCACGGATGCAATCCCAGCAGTAACCTTTGCTTGAAAACTTCCCTTGTGTTTTTTTCTTCCGATTTCTTTTTGATATTTGCTTGAGTTTTTTTTTTTCGTCATCGATCCGCCTCGCCAGAGCCAATGGAGACCGAGGTTGGGCCCGGGAGGACGACGGGCGATAATGACGACGCCGCCATCGAAGAAGAGGTCGGCCGACGGGGCCCCCGAAAGGGGCGATGCCGCGCAGAAGGGGCGGGGGTCCGGCGACGACCGACGGCCCCGAGGCGCAGGAGCGCCAGCGCACACCACCGCCATCCTGCTGCCCAGCGCCAGTTCGAGCCCCAAAGCCGCTTACTTGAAGGCCGTGATGGCTTTTCACTTTTCCCGCCTGGGCCGAGCCCAGGGCGCCGGCCAAAGGAGAGACTTTGACGAAGAGCTGCCTCGCTGGCCGACGCTGGTCGCGCCCGCAGCAGAGCGCGAAGTCCGAGGAGGAGCAAGATGGAAGTCTCGCCACCGCACCCAAAGCTGTGAATGGAAGCGCTTGTAAGGCGGAGGATATAGAGAAGGCTGAGGATATCCGGGATATCAACCAAGAAGCCCATCCCGGCGAGGAGCGGGAGCGACCCGAGGAGCGCAGCCATCCTCGAGAAGGCTGAGGTTGAGGAGCAGCAACGGCCGCCAGAAGCTTCCCAAAGAAGGCAACTGCGAGGAAGATCAATCTTGACAGCCTGAGGAGGAGCTGCCACAAAGCAAACATTTGGGGGCTTCAGGGCGGATGTGCCGCATGCCGAGGCCGCCAAGAAGGAGTGGAGACGGGTGACGAGCCGGGCCAATCTCAAAAGAGCGGCGAGGAGCTTGCTGCACCAAGCATGAGCCGGAAGGACGCCCACTTTGGTGAGCTGGGGCCATCTCGCCGAGAGGAGCAAGGAGCTCGGCGCCGCCAAGGACTCCAAGACAAATTTGTTGAAGCCCACCTTGACTCAGACGCGAGGGCGCCAAGGGGAGGTGGCCTTGTTGGAGAAGATCAAGGCCCGAGGCGCGGCCGCAAGTGCAGCTGCCCGTAACACCTTCAGAGAATGGAGCACTGACCAGGGTCTCGGGGAATGTTGCCGCAGCCATGGGATCCGGAGCCGGGATGGGGATCTCGGTATTCTCCGCTGAGCACCTCCAACCCAGCGCCAAGCTCAGCTTGTTCTTCAAAGGGAGGACGGCCCTCCAACGATCCCGGAAGAGATCCAAGGGCCGACGAGTCGCGCAGATCTATGCGGAGCTCTTCAAGGTGCGGAAGGTGGCTTCCGCATCAGGCCTTAGCTTCACCAACGCCCTCAAGTCCTTACACCGATGGGCCCAAACCCCTTGTCGCACCCATTGTGGGGTGAGTGGGATCAAGAGGGTTGATGGCGATCGCAGATTAGGCCGCCTGCTTTATCTTTTCCTTGTCGTTGCTGGTCATGTTATGAAAACAATCTATTAGAGTGCGAAAGTTAACTTGTAATATAACTCTATTTTGAGTAGTGATTTATTTTTTTACTTGATTCCTTTTTGTATGTTTTTGCCCACGCTTTTAGGGAACTTGTTGGGCAGGCACCTTTGTCAGAGGCCGAGGTGGAACATCGCAGGTCGTGCCGCCTAAGCAACCTTGTCGCAACTAGTCGCAGCTCACTTGTTGTTGAGCGGACTCAAACAAAGTAAGGGCAAACTGCTACGAGTTGGTTCCTCCGCCAAGGTTTTCCATACAAAGCAGGTCGCTCGAGGAAGATAACTTAAAATTTTAAAACTGATTGCTCAAATTTTAGCAACTTATCTTTTCCCGCTTGCTTCCTAATTTAAACTTCCTACGACGCTTTCCACACCATTTCTCCTTCCCCCGCAAACTTGTGGGAGGAACCTTCCTTTTTTGAGAAAAGAAAGAAAGAAAATAATGATATGGAGCCACGGCTCGTTATTGATTAGAGGTAGGTGCCCAAAAGTGTCGATAAGGCATGCAAAAATAAAGTAAAGAGCATGAATTGACAAGATGGGAGCACATTAGCTTTACTTATGCACGGGTTCCCGCCCGCTTTGTACAAAGGATTCCATGCAACATCGGCAAGATTGTTAAAGGTGGTTGCCGGAACAGGTTCCGACAACCGCGCCTTTCCGGGAAAACTTACGAAGATGCTCAATATTCCGGAGTTGCTCACCGAATGCCATCTTCGTCTCAAGGCGATACGCGGCCTAGTGACTGCCTCACCCGTAAGGGCCTTCCCATTCAGGCCAACTTGTTGGAATTTTGGGGATGAACGCACCAAAACAACGCTTTCCTCGAGACTTCGCACTAACTTTATGGTTTGGAGGGCGAAAGCTTGCGAAACGAGCAGCTCGACAGCCGTCAAGACTCCTCCTCAAGGAGCAATGGTCATCTTGTCGCAGCTGCTCTTGCTCAAGCTCATCATAAGCGAGCACGAGGTGACCCGATACGAAGTTCCGTGGGGAGAACTGCCCCGCCCATAGACTAGAGCGGGTGTCCCCGCTGGCTCGAGGTGTCGCCCCGATCGACCAAAGAACCGCCGCAGCCTCAATCCAGTTTCTTCCGAGGCGCTGTCGAAGTCCCGGTTCACCCCGAGACTTCAGATTTGCCCTTCCGCTGACCCATTCCTGGATGAGCAATGTAAAGGGCCTTTGGCGCCAAGATCTTGGACGATATGAAGGTGGTTTATGAAAGCGCTTGTCGGGATGATCCCTTTGAATCCAAATGGCAAACAATCGACCAAGAACTTGACCGACCGGCTGCACCTTCCTCATCGCCCACTTCCCCACTTTGTGAACTTGTCGATTGCAACGCATAAGTATCAAAGCCCCGACAGCTCGGGAAAGGGGCCGAGGATGTCGGCCCCCAATCAAAATGGCCATAAAGGGATTGTCCGGAGAGCTTGATGGTGATCTGCTGAATGGAACCGCACGCTTCACACTTGGTTACGGCCAATCCTGAGGGCTGCGCCAAAAGAAACCTTGCGGAATGTTTGCCGGAAGTTTTTTGCGCCAATGTGGTGACCACATTGCCCATTATCTCGCCAACAACTTTGCCCATCTTCCCTGAATACACTTCAACACACCGCTGAGTCTTCTTCATAGTGTTGTCGAAAACCGTACATACTTGACCGCCGCTACTTTCTTTCGCTTTTCTTGTTTCTTCGAAGTTCTCCGTCAAGGAACGACATCTGTGGGCATGCCGGAGCTTGCTCGGCAACAAGGACTAAAGGCACATCGCTGCCCGGAAATCCGCTTACGCTAGAACTCGCTCCCGAGTTGACGCCCCGCAAGCTTGCCGAGAAAACTTGTGGGGGCCCGCTTTCAACAAAAACTGGGGGTCCGGCGATTCCTCAGACTTTGGTGTTGATCTTGGGGACTTCTTGGCGGAGCCGGGAGCTTCCCGAAAATAGTCACCGAAACCAACTTTTTTTTTGTCCGTTGATGCATGACGGTTGAGTCAGCTTGAGCACAAAGATCCTGTTCCATTTGTAACTTGGCGGCGACTTTGACAGCATCGAATGTCGCTCGAGCTTTGAACATATTCCATTTGTAGACCGTCAAAGTCTTTTCTAGCTTTTCACTTCATCAACATAAGCCCATTAACGGACTCGATAATTTTGTTTACTTGGTGGACGAAAGCGTGAGTCACCCCCATAATGAGCTTTTGATCCCAAGGTTATATCTAGACCGCAAGCAAACCTTCAACTCGCAGATTGTTTGTTGCTTGCCCTTGGGAAAGTGCATCCGACTACACTTGAGGTGCTCCCGGGGTGCGATAAGCACGCCACCGGCACCTTGCAGCAGAAGGCACCATCAAAGTACATTAGCCACTTTTTTGCTTCCTTGACGGGATGCTCGCTCGAATTTCTTCATCTTGTGTTACGCCCATTCGCTATGAACTGCCAAGGTTTCCTTTGATAGTTGAAGTGTTTCAAACTTGAGGCCAAAGTTGAAGTTCCAGGCCCACCGACAATCCTTCGATGCTTCGATTTTGGATCCTCTTCAGGAAAAGAGTGACAACGGATCTCATGTGCTTAAAGTAATGGCGAGCTTTCGAGGCCATGAGAAGGCCGAAGCAATTTCTGACGCCAGAGTACTTGACCAGCCCGCAAAGGGAACCGAAAAGTAAACGGGCGCCGCACCATCCTTCTCTCGGATCTTTCGCACGCTCCAGATCCATCCTTGTCGGGACCAGAGCTTGCGTGAAGCCCCCGCTTGTCGCTGGATGCATCCGCCATGGTTGCCGGCTCATCATCCACCTCCCTCCCATTAACGCAGCACTAACCACTTGATTGGTGCCCTATATAGCAGAACCTCTTGTGGCCTAGGTGGACAAGTATTGGAGGGGGCATGTATTCTTTAAGTCCTGCAGCGCAGCCTCCGCCCGAGTCCATTTCATTGACCTGCCTTTTCAATATTTTGAAAATGGCAGGCCCCGCAGCCCAGAGATAAACCTGCGAGAGCAGCCCGAACCGCAAGTTCGACATCCTTGACGCGCTTTGCTTCAATTGCTCAATGGCCTTGATCTTGTCGGGATTGGCTTCAATTTCCCGCCGAGGAAGAACCCGAGAAGCTTGCCGGGGGGACTCCAAAACACACTTCTCGGGTTAAACTTGAGGTTGATCTTGCAATTTGCAAAGGTTTCATCTAAATCTTGAATCGAGTCGCCTGCCTTTCTTGACCACTATGTCATCCATGTAGGCCTACATTTTTGTATTTGGCTCAAAACGTGATGGACTACTCTTGCAAATGTTGAACCAGCATTCTTTAAACCGAAAGGCATCCGAAAAAAAATGTGCCAATGGGGTGATGAATGCGGCCTCATCCCTTCTCCATGAAGATCGATGATCTCGAATGCATCAAGAAATGAAAGCAAGTCCATCCGCCGGGAGTCAATACTGATCGATGGCCGCAAGGAAATGGGTCTTTGGGACAAGCTTTATTAACATCGGTAAAGTCGAAAAAGCCTCCATTTCCGCTTGCTTACGAACTACAGGATTGGCCAACCACGGGATGGAGCACCCTGACAAGGCCTGCTGCCCATTTTTGATCTCTTCGCGATGAACTTGGCGCCCAACGCTGCTTCACTTTTTCCTTGACGGGCCGCGATGAGGACAGAAGCAAGATGGTGCTCAATTTTCCCGAACACCGGGATGTCTGGTTGCCACGAAACACGCCGACGTTCCGCAGAAAGCAACGGGCTTCCTATTTAGGGTCGAGAGTGGCACCGATGGTGAAGGTACCACCAATGCCGCCCTCCTTCGGACACCTTTGGTTTCGTGGAGCTGCCATCGCCTTCTTACACTTGCCGTGGAGCTCGGGGGTGTCTCGACGGCGCCGCACCAAGAGGTGCGCTTGTCGGAGGGCATCTAACTTTGCCGGAGGTTTCTTCGCCCCGAACTTCAGGCAAGTGACCGCGACGTTGGGCGCCGCTTCCCAGATCTTGTCGGCGCAGATAAGAGCATCCTTCTTGTCACCGGGAGAGATGACACTTATCGGGCCGGGCATCTTGAGCATGTTTAGGCATAGTGAGAGGCCGCCATGAATTTGGCGAAGGGCGAGCCAAGTATCCCATTGTAAGGCAATGGAAAGTCGAACGGAAAGTGACCTCTGGCCCGGTTCAGCTCCGCCAAATGTCACCGGAACGGATCTTTCCTTTGGCTTGCTCCTTCCCGATTGATTTTGAATTGCCTGCTCTTCAGCTCGCCATCGTGGATCTGGAGCTTCGAGTACCCCGGGAGATCAGGTTCGCCGCCCCCGCCAACTAACATCTTAGTGACCTTGAGGTTCGGATAGTTGGTGAAACCAACATCGGCAAGCACCCGACCGCAGTTATGCGATCGGGTGGTCCTCAATATCAAAGATGATAGGCGGCGGACCATTTCGAGGCTTGCGGACTCGACGGATGGTTCTCGCATTGACTTCCCGATCCACCGCTTGAGCTGGCGTGTGAAGTATGCAGAAGCACCCCAACGCACAAGACCTCGTGGGCTTTTCGAACTCCTGCTCATCGGCCTCGCCATCATCCATGTCTTCATCGCGCCCATCTTCATCCTTGTCGCGACCTGGGAGGCCTGTCTCTTGCCGCTGGTTGCCTTGCGCGCCCTCCCCGCAGGGACGCTTTTCCGGATCCTCCAGACCTTCCGGCCTTTCTCCTTGTCGCCCTCTGATTCAGCCTTCGTGCTCGGCGCTGCTCGACCTTCTGCAGCTCGAGATCATGGCCCTTGGTCGTGGATCTTGCAAGATCGCTTGTTGGAGCTGTCCCGCATCGGCGATCGCCATACCGGCAGTTGGTGCCAGCAACCTCCTTGCCGGAGCTACCAACTTTGGCTTTCTTACGCCACCTCCGCACGGACTGCTCAACAACTAGCACTTCTTTGCCCTTCTTCTTCCGTTATTCCGCCGGCTCTTCTTTGCCGGGCGGCCTCCTCACCGCCGATCCTCCTTCTTCTACATTCTCCCGGGAGTTTCTCCTTCCTCAAAGACAGGCACACTTGTCGGCCGGGCATATAGCTCATCGACGCTCGATCTTGCACATCGCCATCTCCTCCCGATCTCGCGGTTTCGCACGCTCGATGGAACGCCTGATCACGCGGGGTGGACATCCGATGTTGTGCGACGCGTTGAATCTCTCAATGTACTTCAGGGGCTCTCCTTCCTTCCGGCGAAGCAGTGAAGGTCGCCTTCTGGCCATGAGGCTTGTGGGCTGTAAGGCGCCGACAAACCGATGGCATAGATACGCCAAAAGGATATGGAGTTGTCCGCAAGGCGTGAGCCAGATCTCGACATTGGGCTTGAGTACAGCGGAAGTAGTTGGCCGATCTTGTCGCTCGCCCCGCAGCTTGCACCGCGATGGTGTAGATGCCGAGGAACTCCGACGGGTGTGTCTTGCCGCCGATTTCTTCGTACATCTGGCTTGAAATTTTCTGGGGCCATCAGACTTGCCGCAGCTCACGAGTGAACGCAGGGCAACTCATCACAGACGGCAAGTCGCCTGTTCTTCGGCGATGCATGTCGAAGGGGCCCAGGCCGCTGGTCGGATTGACGCCGCTTTTCGGGCGCCGATGCAGTTCGAGCGCTTCTTGTTGTCGTCAGAAGAATTGGCGCTGATCGCGACGAGCTCGTGGATCTGGACGCGTGGATTCGCCCGAGGTGGATCCGCAGTCGGCGATCTTGGCCTTCGGTGGAGAGTGCATGGCGGTTGCACCCCACAGGTTTGCCGCCACTGCTCGCGCTTTGTCGCCCCGCCGGCGCGATGTGTTCGTTGTCATGGAGTGCCGCCTGGCAAACCGATGAGATTTTGAATGGTAGCCTTCCATTCGCTTAATTTTGTCCTGGAGGGTAATCCAGAGCAGTTGAGCTCTCGCCAAAGCGCTGGAGGGTGGGTGGCGCATAACGGCCGGAGGAGCGGATATGCTCGGACTTTAACTATGGTAGAAGGAGCAGATCCCGCCCAGCGATTTCTCGTGCCAAACACATGCAAGTGGCCTTGAGCATCCCGAG
>JAHIAM010007872.1:0-13886 GCA_021605205.1 Aegilops longissima | reverse complement strand
TTTACACTTACCATTATTTTCCAGCCATTTGCAACAAACCCATTGCTAAGTTCTGCCATGCTTCCGAACGGGGGTCCCAGACTTGCTCGCTCTGCCCGCCAAGGCGTGGCTCAAAGGAGGCCCAGACAGCCCATCTTCATCAACGCAAGCTCAAGACCTCAGAGGCCTGGACTGCGGGCGGACGACAAGGAGCTTCTCGTGCACGGCCTCGCAGTGCTGGCTCATGAGGAGGCGGAGAGTTCAAGGCAGGTACTCGCGAGGTGCCCATGACGCAGCCATGATTTACCAAGGGCGCCTGGGCCGGGCGCCAGCCTGCAAGCAAAGGTCCTCCTTTCCTCTTGGTGCAAAGGAGCAAGCGCAGCGAGAGCATCAAGCAAAGGCATCCGCTTTGCAACAAGACCAAGACCAGCTCCAACGGCTGGAAGGGAGTCATCGGAGCCCAAGCAAAGGCTATCACCAGAGCCTTGGAAGTGCGAGGACCAACTTTAGTAAGGATAAGTGTACCCGCTGTTCCCCTTCAAATGGCTAATTGTTGGCGCCTTCCCGCCAATATTTGGGAAGAGGCCCAGGCCTACGCTTCATAAATAGGAGTAGCCACCCACAGGTAGAGGGATCTCAAGACTGGATCCAGAGAAAGACAGAGACCCATCTCAAGCTAGAGCGACGAACACCACCTAGCAGTTCATCACACCCACCAAGAATGCACCTCGCGAGGCTGTTCTTTCTTGTATCGCTTCTTCATCAGCCCAAGAGGCAATCCACCACACCACAAACTAGAGTAGGGTATTACACCACAACGGTGGCCCGAACTAGTATAAATCTCGTGTCTCTTGTGCTGTTCGTTAGTAGTTTAGGTCCCCGCGATTCGCGTGATGGGCGAGACGGTGGAGGTTGATCTACCGCACCCCAGAGTTCGAACTCAAGGGTCTCGCGGAACCCGAAATCCGGCATTTGGCGCGCAGTAGGGTGCGCTGAATCTGTTTTCGTCGCCGCTTCTTCCCCTCACCACCGCAACCATACAACCGACGCCTGCCGGGCTCGCATGAAGCGCCGAGCCGCTTCGCTCTCCCATGTCGCCCAAACAGCTCGCTGGCCGGTGCCTCGCTCGCTCCTCGTCACCTGCCATCAACGCCACCGGGTCCGCCCGGGAACGAAAGCAGCAAGCATCGCCCCAAAGACTCGGCCCATGAGGCGGGACGGCCAACCGCCACACTTCGCCACCCTCGCTGGTTTTCGCCACGCTACCACGCGCTGCCATGGAGGCCAGAAGCTGCACTTATCGCGCAAATAAAGCTCTTAGCGCTACGCCTTCTGCCGACGACGTTTATGAAGAATGGCTCGACCGAGTCACCGAGCCGTCACGTGAGGCTGCAAGAGGCGCCCGCACCGTCTGGCTTCGCTGCACCGCACTCGCTTCGCTGCTGGGCGATGAAGCTCCCTGGGCGCCATGCCGCCTCTCTCAAGAAGGCGCCTGCCCATAGGCAGATCCCGGGCGAACCTGCTCCGCCAGCGCCGACGCAGCAAGAGCAGAGCTGTCAAGAAGTTCTCGCCCACAAGAAGCTGCCGAGCGCCTCGGCCCGCAAGACGCCTAGATCCTCGCCTGCCACGGCCACAAGGCGCTGGGAGGCCCGCAAGACCAAGCTCTTCGCCAGCCCGAGGCCCCCCTCTGCACGGCGCGGCTGCCGCTTTCACTCTCCGAAAGCTGCCGCAGCCGCAGCGCCCGGCCCAAGTTCAAGCTGCACCTGCCTCCTCGCCACGACGGCATAGCCTGACTTACGGAGTTCCTCCAGCTTTCACGGCTGGGCATCGAGGCTGCCAACGGGATGAAAAGGTCATGGCGAATTGGTTTCCCATGGCACTTCAAGGACGCGAGCCCGCACTGCTCCTGAATCTGCCCTGTGCACGATCTCCTCCTGGCCGAGATGCGCACCCGCTTCATCGCCAACTTGTGGTATCGCGATCGCCACCGCCGTGAGAGACATGCGCGCCGATCAAGCAGCAGCCTGTGGAAACCCCGCAAAGTACATCCAGCGCTTCAACAACGCTGCGCCTCAAGATCCCCTGTGGTAACGGAGGAGGCCATCATCTCGCCTTTCTCCGACGCCAAGGCGCGACGTCAAGATGAAGGAGGAGCCATGATGCATGAAGATCTGGCACCTCCTCGAGCTGTTCAACCATGGCGATTGCGCGCTGGCTGAGGAGGGCGCCTCCTCCTCGAATCGCCTGCCGCAGATCCCGGAGAAGAAGTCCAAAGCCAAGGACATGAAGCGCAGAGGGTTGCAGCGATCGCATCGAACCTGTACACAAGCGCAGGCAAGTAGATCAGCCCGAGTCCTCCAAGGGCAGCCGGTGCATCATGGTACCACGAACCTCCACACCCACAACACCAATGAATGCCAAGAGCTCCGCCAGACGCGGAAGGAGGGTCGGCAGACGCCCGAAAGCGCAGCGAATCGGGCCACGCCGAGGAGGAGGAAGGAATGCAGACGCTGGAAGATCGCGCCCGCGCCAAGGGTGGCGCGACCAACCTCGCGAGGACCGCCGACAAGACCCACCGCGAGGGAGGCCGAGGATCAGCTCGCGAGGATCGCCTGCAGGGAACGCAGGCCTCTCCACGCCGCCGCCGCCAAGGAGAATCAAGACCGCCATCGACGAGGGGCCGGCTTCCTGAAGCGCTGCAGGCGATCGTCAGATCCCTGGCGGAGCTCAAGCCCCATCCTCTCAGCGATCTTCAAGCAGTTCGCCTGCAAGCGAATGCAGTCCTCCCCAAGCTCGAGGCCACGCGCCTTCTCTCGTGGTCGGGCGGCGCCATCACGCTCAACTCAGCGGATCAGCCAAGCGCGCAGCCACAGCCGGAGTTCTCCCGATGCTTTGTTCCCCAATCATCAGAACGTGCTGGTCACCAAGACCTCATCGACGGCGGAGCAGGGCTCAACGCCCCGTCCTGCGGAAACATTCAACAATCTTCAAGTGCCTTAGAGTCGCCTTCAGCCAACCAAGCCTTTCTCCGAGTCACCGACGGCTCCACGGTCCCGACCGGCAGGTCCGCTTTCCCGTCACCTTCGGGCTCGCGACAACTACCACACCGAGCTCATCGACTTCGACGTCAGCCACATTCGCCGCCGTCAGACAACGCCATCCTTGCACCTGAAGCGCTACAAATTCATGGTCAGAACTCCACCATGGCTACAACATCTCAAGATGCCAGAAGCGGGGTCATCACGGTGCCTCGAGAAGAGAGACGCAGCAAGCTCCCCGGAGCGAGCCTTTCAGCCGTATCGCCAGAAGACCTGCACCACAGAGCAGGAGGCCCCCCGAGGCCGCACTCCAAGAATAAGAAGACATCGACCGCCTGGCTCTTCAAGAGACTGGTTCTCAGGCCCGTGACCGCCAGGGGAGCCTCCTTCCATCAAGATAGGAAAGGCCGCCACGCCTCCTCAGCAGGCTTGGAGGGCTCTCCCCAGAGGGCCGCCACCTCGCCAAGGTCACGAGGGAGGCGCTGGGCACCACGGGAGGCGCAGCCAAGCACGCTTCCGCAAGGTGAGCAAGGCAAGGAGGGCCAACCCAGGAGTTCGCTGCCAGGCCATTCAGAGCCACAGGAGTCAAGGGTCATGAGGGCAGCCGCGCGCTCACTGTAGAGGCCCCCATCCAAAGCGAGGATGGTGGGCTGCACATCCTGATCGACATACCAGGCTCAACCGAGCCGCTGCCTCAAGAGCGCCTGCCCTCGTGAGTGGGACGCTATGAGGGATCGCCTCCACGCCGCGCGGCGCATGCCTTTACGCCTGCCAATGCAGCCACCACGCACTCAGCCGCCTCATGAGGGACATCCAGAGGCTCAAGAGGTCAGCAGCCGAGCCCCGCTGGAGATGAAGATGGCTCATGAGGAGCCGCCAGCCCGGGAGCCTCCCGAGGCCCCGGCCTGGGCTCGTGAGGATCGGCTCCTGCAGCCCACCGAGTCTGCTACACTCACACCCCTTCATCCCCAACATCGCCAGTGACATCTCTAAGTTTTATTTCCTGGCTGGGAGCGCCTTCAGGTCAAGATATTCCCATGCCGCTGTGGGTCCGCCCTCGCGGCATGTATCCCTTTATTTCATGTCATTAGCCTATCCTGTTGGGGACGCCCGGCTGCATCATCCCCAAGCCGCCGGGCCAGTCCCAGCCGCATGTATCCTTCCTACTTTTTCCTTAGGATTATGCTCGCCCACCATGCTTGTTATTTGGTGCCTTTTCCCGGTGGCCGAATCTTGCACGCTAAAGGGGGGTGCTCGAGCATCACGACTCAGGGCTCCTACCGCCCTCCGCCCTCACCCTCCGGTCTTGTCCATGGCATCGCGACCGGCTTGCCAACGACGGCCGAGACCAGCCCGAGAGCCGGACCCGAGGACGAGAGTTTCATCTATCTAACCCAGCTATGCTGCTAAAGGGGGTGCCTGAGCATCACGACTGTGGCTCCTACGGCCTCCGCCTCACCCTCCGGTCTTGTCCATGGCATCGCGACCGCTTGCCAATGACGGCCGAGACCAGCCCGAGAGCCGGACCCGAGGACGAGTTGCTGTGATCGACTCCAGCTTGCTAAAGGGGGGTGCCCGAGCATCGCGACTAGGGCTCCCACCGCTCTCCGCCCTCACCCTGGTCTTGTCCATGGCATCGCGACCGCTTGCCAATGACGATCGAGACCAGCCCGAGAGCCGGGACCCGAGGACATAGAGTTTGGTCATCTAACCCAGCTTGCGCAAGAAGGGGGGTGCCTCGAGCATCGCGACTGTGGCTCCTACCGCTCTCCGCCCTCACCCTCCTGGTCTTGTCCATGGCATCGCGACCTGGCTTGCTGGGCCGATGGTCGAGACCAGCCCGAGAGCCAGGACCAGGGACGAGAGTTGTGCAGATCCGACCTAGCACTTGCCAGCTAAAGGGGGGTGCCCGAGCATCGCGACTGGGGCTCCTACTGCCTCGCCTCACCCTCTGGTCTTGTCCATGGCATCGCCGACTTGCTTGCACAGCGACGGCCTGAGACCAGCCCGAGAGCCGGACCGAGGACGAGAGTTGCATCATCTAACCCAGCTTTGCGCTAAAGGGGGGGGCGCTCGAGCATCGTGACTCAGTGGCTCCTACCGCTCTCCGCCCTCACCGTCTTGTCCATGGCATCGCTGACCTGGCTTGCCGACGGTTGAGACCAGTCCGAGGAGCCGTGGACCCAAAGACGAGAGCACCGACATCCGCCAAATTGGCAGGAACACACTCAAGATAAGGCTCAGAGCCAGGCGAACTCCGCTTTGAGGTAGGGCTCGTGAGTCCGCGGCGGCCGCTCACGGTGCCCCAACACATCTCATGAGGCTTCGTGCTTCTCCAAAGCAACTAACGGCAGAATCCAACGATCACCACGGTGAGCTCTTGTTCCTTTTGTGGTGAACCTGCAGGTCCTCCAAGGAGAACGAACGACCGCCACGCAATCTCGCCGGCCAAGGCACGGACCTAGCACCGCACTGCGAAGCATTGTCCTAACCTCGAGATAAGTCACCCTCCGGACACACTAGTTGTCGCAACACCATCCCCACACTCAATGCAACCCCGTGTTAGCAACATCGCCTCCTTTCATCAATGATGGCTGCTTTTGAGCACTAGGGGGACCCCCGAGCATCGCGACTCGGGGCTCTTATCGACTCGGGCCAGCCACCTCTCCTGCCTTGACCACGCATCGCGATCAGGAGATACCAGCCGACGGCCGAAGCCGCCTTTGGGACTAGGGACCTGTCCTGGCGTTAGAGCACCAAGCCCTCACGAGGTCCGGAAGGAAGAAACTAAGTTAAGGCGGAATGAGCATCTCGTGACCGCCTCACAATAAGGATCATATTGACAAACGGTTACAAACATCTTACAAGCCCCGCAGAGGGTACATTCCCTGGCTCCTCGCAGGAACAAAAGACGCTAATCCTAAGGAGTCCTACCTATAGGGACCACCGCTGCAGACGCCATCATCACCGCAATACATACCCGTCCGAGCCAACCCCATCCAGATCAGGGCGGCGACGACCGACGAGCCCGCCCTGCTCCGGGAGCGCGCAGGCCTTGGAGGCTCAGAGCTGTCGCCGCCATTCTCCAAGGCCGCCAAGAGCTCGGGCTGAGTCGCTGGATCCTCCAGCTTTTGCCGGCTCGGGAGTCGCTAAAGGAGTGGTCGGTCGCCTCGTCTTCACCACACAAGAGGACTTCCCACCACCTCTCCCGGCAGCACTTCCAGCCGAAGCACCTCCGCAAGAAGACCTTGAAGGACACCACCGAAGCACCATCGCATTTAGGTGGATCAGGAGGGCGCCTCGCCCCAGACCAAGTGACTTCGCCTCAGCCTCGCTGGTCATGAAGACCTGCACGGGGCAACTCATCGCGACCTCCGCCTGTGCCACAGGGTGCCGCAGCCGCGCAGGTTGCAGCTGTAGTCCTGAGGGGTTCCTTCACCGGACGACGGAGGCGAAGAAAGAAGGATGACGAATTCAAGACTTAGGAGGCGCGGCGACGCGGGCACGAATCTCCCAGGCAGAGCCTCGCCGTGGACTCTGTGGGGGAAGACGACACTCGTGACTCCGCCGCGCGTGGTCGGCGCGGCGCCAGGCTGTGGCGCTGGGCGTCAGCCTTCACTGCCGCCAACATGCGCCAGAGCAAGGGAAAAGGAAACCCTGGTGGTGGCTGCCGCACTCAGGCATGGGCGCCTCGGCGAAGCGCCCTGCCCTAACACCGCAGAGCAAGCCGCTTTTGGGGGAGCAGGTCAGATCCTCTTTGAGGAGCCTTTCCTTCTTCTTGGAGAACCAAGGATCGGAGCTATGGCAACAGACTGCATGACGAGGAGGAGAAGCAAGAGGATAGACCGAAGGGCGCCCGCCTGCCTGGTGACTTATTATCGGGCGAAGGCCAACCGTCGACCTCCACGATCACCGGTCATCATGACCAACTCAGCATGCGTGGACTTGTCGAATCCGTGGTTACCGAGGCATCGTGGGAAAGCAAGGCGCGACGCTGTCCAATCAACCGCCACGCTGCGCTTCAAGGTCAGCAGGCTGTTAGGGGCCCACGACGCTCAAGACTTGCCCTTTCGCCTCGCTTCGCCATGTTCAAGGCCACTGGGGCCTGGGCTACTGTCATGCCTCCGGGAATGGGGGTCCCTGCACTTGCTCCCTCGCCTGCGTCTCGCGTGCGGCTCAAAGGGAGGCCCATACAGCCCATCTTCATCAACACAAGCTCAAGACCTCGCGAGGGGCTGCCTCACGGGCGGACGACAAGGAGCTTCTCGTGCACGCCCGGCTGTGCTGGCTCATGAGGAGGCTGAGAGTCAAGGCAGGTACCTGCCGAGGTGCCCATGACGCAAGCCATGACGCACCAAGGCGCCACCGGTGCCAACCTGCCAGAGTGTCCTCCTTTCCTCTTTGGTGCAAAGGGAGCAAGCGCAGCAGAGCATCAAGCAAAGGCATCCGCTTCTGCAACAAGACCAAGACCAGCCCCAACGGCTGGAAGGGAGTCATCGTGGAGCCCAAGCGCCATCACCGTGAAGCCTTTGGCAGCGAGGACCAACTTTAGTCAGATAAGTGTACCCATGTTCCCTTCAAATGGCTAATTGTTGGCGCCTTCCCGCCAATATTTGGGAAGAGGCCCTGTGCCTTCGCCTATAAATAGGAGTAGCCACCCACAGGTAGAGGGATCTCGCATCCGGGATCCGAGAGAAAGACAGAGACCCGATCCTCAAGCTAGAGCGACGGAACACCACCTAGCAGTTCATCACACCCACCAAGAACAGCACTCGCGAGCTGTTTCTTCTTTTGTAATGCTCTTCATCAGCCCAAGAGGCAATCCACCACACCACAAACTAGAGTAGGGTATTACACCACAACGGTGGCCTCGAACTAGTATAAATCTTGTGTCTTTTGTGCTGTCTGCATAGTAGTTTAGGTCCCCACATTCGGTGAAGGGCGTAGACGGTGGAGGTTGGATCACCTGCACCCTGTTGGTTCGAACTCAAGGGTCCTGCACGGAACCCGAATCCGGCTAAAGTCTTTAAAATAGTGAATGTAAGGTGTGCGTATACAACACCATGTTATCGTGATTCTTTTATAGTGGGACAAGATGATGGAATATTCCATTGTAATAGTCAATGCTAAGAACCTTGGTGCCCGTCATTAACTACTAAGTAGAGCGGCATCTATTGATGGTGACCTGCCATTCAACTTCTATAGTCGCTTCGCGCAGGAGGATCAACCGGACTTGCAATCTGGTCATTTTGTATCTTTGATGCAACGGCAAGAATAATTCCGTGTTGATAGTAGTTACCTTTTCTTTGGAACGGATGGATAGTAATTTTACTAGTAAAATTTAAAACTCATAAGGTACCAAATGTCGCTGCTTATATGGTGAGGCAAGTGAACTTGTGTTGTCATTATTATTACATAGGTTATGATGGGTTTGTTTAAACTTCAAACAAATGTTACACAAGGAAATTAGCAATATGTTGATGTGTACTGAGCTTCAATATGACGCGATGCTATGTCACTACTAGGAAAAAGCCTATACATGTAATCTTAGCAGCAGCGCCTTTACGTAAATTCCGCTACCGCTAGCATAAGCAGCAGCGTTAAGTATGCTAGCACACCGCTGGTGCAAATTTAGCAGTAGAGCTCGTTGTTAAACCGCTACTGCACAAAAATCCAACGGCTAAAGAGACAACTAATTTGCTTCACGAGTAGCTGCCCGTGAAGCGCTACTGCTAACGCCATAGTCGAAGCGCAGTTTTTTTTGTCACGTCAGCCGCCGCTAATTTTGAAATTGTAAAAGTTAGTCTGCTTAGTAAAAGAGTGTGTTAAGGGATAGGGGAAGTTGCCACTCTCTAGTTAGCAGCAGCGCTTTTTCTCCTGCTGCATATCGCTAAGCCGCAGCCCCACCACCTTTCCCCACCCTCCCCTCCCATCTCCTCTTTCTCCCTTTCCCTACCTCCCTCCCACATCCTCTCTCTCACTCTTCTTCCTCATATTCTCCCCCATTACTCTCCCTCTCTACCTACCTTTCTCTCTCTTCATTACTCCTAGCTATAACTACACCACCTCCATTAATGCATCTCCTTTCTTTTTCCTTTCCCTCCACTAGTTGAAGTTGTCTCCTCCCAAATTAGCTAGCTAGGTAGATGTAGCATTTAGTTAAGTGACCTATTCTATTCTCTAACTAGATCTATCTTTGTCAACAAGAGCTTTGTGCACTTCTTGATCTCCCTACAACATCATCTCCATCGTGTGCTCGATCTCGATCGAAAGTGATGAAAATTTCATGCTTTTGCAAAATGAAAATATGTTTATGTGTGTGATATGTTTGTGGAAATGTGTGTGTACTACCAAATTGTGCTTTTTGAGTTGCCTATGTTTTGTCGAAATGTCGCATTTATTTCGCTTTCGCAAATTCGGGCAAACTCTAGATCCATATATGTCCTATTTTTAGGGAAGGTCATGTCAAATTTTTGTATGACTTTGATGCATGCATGCATTTTTATAATCAATTTGTTTATTATTACCGCGCAGAGTTGACGATGGTCAGTGGAACGATGGTGGACAGGTGGTTGCGGTCGGGCGTGCATGACATGAAAGAAAATAACCCGGACAGCAGGTTTTATGTCCGTGTAATAATACAAAGGAATAGTTTGGCTCTAATTTCCCATGACGATGGTCGTGTCGAAGTTGCACTTGCTCTGCGACTGGTTTCATGGATGGCTATGTCGCTGTGGATAATTGAAGATGAGGATGATTTATGTTGAGGATGCCGACGGGCAGGCAATGATGACACAAAGGCAAGACGAAGAGATGATCGATAATGGCGGCGGGGAAGAGCCCGGACATGGGGCGGAGAAAGGGCCGGACATGGCGGAGGAGGCAATGCAGACATGGCGGCGGAGAGAACGACATGGACTCCACGCAGCAGAGTTTGCTGGTACTAAGTTCAATCGCAAGGGACCTCATGTTCAAGCATTGCTTCGCAAGGAGACCAGTACTCGAGAGAGCTGCTTCTAGAGAGGAGGCTAAGCTGGAGCAACTGGTGGTAGACTCGAACACTTCCATTGTATGATGGTTGCAATCCTGAGGTGACTCGCTTGAGTTTCACGCCCAACTCAAGATGAAGGCTAAACACAAATGGATCGACACTAGCCTCGATGAGCATCTCGGGTACCTAAAGGATGTTCTTCCCATGGTAATCTATGTCCTACTAGTGTTGATGAGGCCAAGAAGATCGTGTGCCTCTTGATCCGCCACACATTAGCTACCATACCATGCATCAACGATTGCATAATTTATCGGAAGGAGCACGCGGAAAAAACAAGTTGTCCGTGTGCAATGCTTCTCGATACAAGAAGGTCGGGAAGAAATGTCCCGGAAAGTTGTATGGTACTGCCCCATCACTCCCCGCTCTGCAGAGGTATTTTGTAGATCCCAAGGAAGCAAGCTTAATGCGCTGGCACGCCGGAGAGGAAGAAGTCTGACGATGGAGATGATCTGAAGTCTGAGACACGTGAAGGATGGAAGCCAGTGAGAGCATTGAACAGCTTCTATCGGGTATTTTGAATGTGATGCAAGGAACATCGTTCTCGTGCGCGGTACCGATGGCATGAACCGCTTACAACCAGTAACACCAACCATAGCACAATGGCCCGTGTTTGTATGGATGTATAACCTCCCCCTGGTTGTGCATGAAATCGGTACATTCACATGAGCATGCTTATTCAAGGGCCGAAACAACCAGGAAATAATATTAATTTGTATCCGGGGCTACTTCAAGAGGAGTTAGACATCGCATGGAAAACACCGCCAAGACATGGGACGCCAAAGAAAGGTGAGTATTTCAACATGAGAGCTAGCTGGCCATCACGCATAAAGGCAGGACTATCTCGTTACTTGATATGTGGCAGTGCCAGGTGTGCTATGGATATTATGTGATGCACGCGTGTGCATGGATGATATGACGCCTCAGCAGCCTAACGCCAAGGAAAGATGGCGGGTCCGGGAAAATCGCGGTACATGGGGCATCAAGATGGCTTGAACAGGACGACCCGTGGAGAAACCGGGAGATCTATTCAATGGTCACGCTGAGCATCGAGGACCTCCACGTAAGTGGAGCTGTGCGAAATCGATGAGCTGTTGAAAACCGGAAGGAGTGCCTCAAGGCCGAAAAAGACGATGAGAAAGGCGCCGAGTCAGCCGCTGAAGGTATGGAAGACGAGGTCTGTGTTCGGGACTTGGAGTATCGGCACAAACTCGATACACCTCATTGCCTTGATCAAATGTATATCTTTAAGAATGTCCTTGAGAGCTTGCTCGCAACACCGATGAACATGCCGGATAAGACCAAGGATGGGCAAGGCAAGAAAAGACTTGCAAGATTTGAAAATTAGGGAAGATTCGCATGTCATGCCCAGAAATGTCGCATTTGAGACGAGATTCGAGAGCAGAGGTACGGGAGAAGAAGGCAAGAAAATAAAGAAAAAGGATTATTGCCCCTTCTTCTGCTTCACCAAGTCAAGCTGAGATCAATGCCTTCTTTAAGTGCCTTACCGGAGTCAAAGTTGGTTTCGGTTATCGTGGGAAGATAAGCGAGATATCTAGACACGGACAAGAAAAGGTTCGGCCGATGAAGTCTCATGACGGCAGTATGATGATGACGCAGATACTACCTGTTGCCCTTAGAGGGATAATGGACAAGCATCGTCCCGTGGACACGCTTATTGGTCTCTCGCAACTTTTTCGACGTCATCTCCTCGAAAAGTCGATCGCTGTGAAGCAGCTCCAAAGGCTTGTGAAGAGATCAAGCAGATACCTGAATGAGCTTGAGATGTACTCTCTCCGCCAGCGTTTTGACTTGATGGTGCATCCGTGTGTCCATATTGTGGATGACATAATAGACCTGGGGCCGCTATTCCCGCACAACATGATGCCATTTGAGAGGATGAATGGGATCATCAAAGGATTCTGCTCAGAATATGTCCTGGCCCGGATGGAAGCATCGTCTGTGGCTATTTGGCACAAGAGTGCATCTCTTCGTGAGAATTTTCTATATGGCGCACCAGCCGCCTAGTGTTAGTGTTGGTTCGCCTGCTAATGCTAACATGGGAGGCTCAAGGAGATGGTCACCGCAACGGTCGCGTGAAGGAACTGCACGTGGCATACCAGATCGACATGCAGCGATTTTGATGTGAAAGCAAACTTGGTAGTGCTACAACACCTAGACGAGGTAGATCCTTCGTGGCAATCGCACAAAGAAATTATCGCAAAGAAGTATCGTGGACTGGGGGTATGCAGGACTTGACGCCAAAGTTACTAGAGAGCACAACTCCACTTTATCGCATTGGTTCAAAGAGCATATTATTGCTAATCCTCCGGAGGAGGGCTCTAAGGACGGATTGCTCATATACGCCTTTTAGCACATGGCCCCTCGCCCAACCTCGTGAACTCATCGTGCATATGATATTAACGGATACATCGCTCTCTACACGGAGGCCAAAGATATGGACAGTGATGATCGTAACTGTGGGTGACGGCGGAATGATGACCGCAGCTTAATAACGGCGCAATGGAAGGGCTTCGAGGAGATCCGGGAGCTTCACCATCTGACTGCACAACACAACAATGTTCCGCGGTCGATGGGCTAAGAATGTCGAAGAGAAAGCCGGATTTTCACTACCATGACTATACCCGACGCCAAGAGCGCCATCTGAACGCTTATCGCAAAAAAACGAAACATGGGTACACGCTTAAGCATGTGACACAATGCTTCTTCATAACTGACCGCCGAACATCCCATTGCCGTGTTGTCCCGAGGAGAGGCAAAGGAACATCATTGGAATGAATGGAGTCACCAACGAGGAAGACTATGATCAGTACGGCAACCCAATGAGGGAAGATGACGGCGATGATGAAGTATACGCCAAAACAAGAATCAATACTATATTACCTAAGAAAATCGTACTCCATGGAAAAGGCAAAGTCACAATGAGGGGCTCAATTATTCTTCGACTAACAAGAAGGGAAAGAAGCTCACTCAAAAACTAAAAACGCCAAAGAAGGAGGAAACTATGTTATTTGGTCAAATGATGTAATTATATATATATATATATATATATATATATATATATATATATATATATATATATATATATATATATATATATATATACCTCGAAGTAATCTTTCATATTTGTTCCTCCGTGGTTGGGTTTCTTTTGCATTTTGTCCATGTCATGCATTTTATATCATGTCATCATGTGTATCGATTTGCATACGTGTTCGCTCTCATGATTCCGGAGCATTTTTCCCGTTGTCCGCTTTGGCAATCCGCACTCCTATCTCCCGGCGTGTCCTTTTTACGCTTTTTCCGCAAAGCGGGTATTAAACCTTCTCGAAATGGACCGAGGTTTGTCTAGTGGCCTTGGTATACTCAAACCGCGAGACCACCGGTCAAGTTTCGGGTCATTTGGAGCTCTGCTTTGGTACTTAAACGGTTAACTGTGACTCTCAAGAAAGGCCTATTTTAAGTTGCAGCCCAACACCCTCCAAACAGCCTAATAACTCCATCTAAGTCACTCCCATGCTCTCCGTTGCTCGATCACGATCAAGGCAATGAAAACTACACCTCATTTGGACTCTCCTAGCTCCTCTATGCCTATTTAAACACCTCCCGAAAATCCGGATCATCCTTCCTCAAACCCTAAACCGGTCTCCTCACAAGGCCGGACACGCCCCTCAGCCCAACCTCAACTTCAAAGCAGACTCGATGGGTCAAATGATTCAAGAGTACAACCCAAGTATTGAGTATACCCTGCAAGGCCAATGTCATTACAGATGCTTTGAGCAGAAAGCTATCGCAATAAG
>JAHIAM010007871.1:0-16104 GCA_021605205.1 Aegilops longissima | reverse complement strand
GACCACCCTCTTCAACCTCGCCCACGTCCACACCAATCACCGGATCCCGCGAGATCCGGATCCCGTCCTCCCGACGCCTGCAGGTGCCGAGGCCCCGCCTATATAAGCCGTCGCTCAAGACCCCATCCCCTAGTGTTGGGGAACGAGTAATTTCAAAAATTTCACGACACGCAAGAAGACCATGGTGATGGCATAGCAACGAGGGAGAGGTCTGGCCCACGCACTGTGAGACCAAAGCGAAGCGTTATAACAATGCGGCTGATGTAGTCGAGATGCCTTCACGATCCGACCGATCCAAGCATGTAACGTGACGGCACCTCCCAGCCTGCAGACACGCTCAGCCTGGAGGATTTATCCTCTTGGACGATCCAAGAAAGTGTTGGGATGAGTTCCACAGCACGACGGGCAAGGAGTGACGATGATGATGCTCCACCGACGCAGGGCTTTGCCTAAGCTCCGCGACGACATGACTTCTCCGCGCCAGGCTTCGCTTAAGCTCCACATGAACATATGACCAAGTGGAATATGGTGGAGGGGGGCACCAGACACGGCTAAGGAAAGCACCCATAGATCAACTTGTGTGTCATGGGGTGCCCTCTGCCTGAGATATAAAGGGAGGAAGGAGGAGGAGGCCGCCCCAGGAGGAGGGAGGGCAAGGGGAGTCCCACTCCCACCGGGAGTAGGACCTTCTTCCCAGTCCAACTAGGGAGAAGGGGGAAGGGGGAAAGTGGAGAAGGAAGGAGAGGGGCTGCTGCCTCAAACCCCTGTCCACTCCGGGACTGGCTTGGGAGGCGCGCGCCACCTCCCTGCTCCTTCCCACTAAGGCCCATTAAGGCCCAATACTTTTCCCCAGATTCTCAGAACTCCCCGTAATTCAAAAAATACCTTAATCACTCTAACCTTCCGAACTCCGAATATAGTCGTTCCAATATATCGATCTTTACATCTCGACTATTTCGAGACTCCTCATCATGTCCCCGATCTCATCCGGACTAACTCCTTCTGCACATCAAAACTCATAAACTCATAATATAATTGCCATCAAACCTTGTTGCCATGGATTCTTACGGTTCGAGAACTATGTAGACATGACCTAGAACTATTCTTGGCCAATAACCAATAGCGGAACCTGGATGCCCATATTGGTCTTCTACATATTCTACGAAGATCTTTATCGGTCAAACCAAGATAACAACATACGTTTGTTCCTTTGTCATCGGTATGTTACTTGCCCGAGATTCGATCACCGGTATCCAATACCTAGTTCAATCTCACAATGTGCAAGTCTCTTTACTCGCTCAGAATGCATCATCTCATGAACTAACTCATTAGTTACAATGCTTGCAAGGCTTATAGTGATGTGCATTACCGAGAGGGCTCAGAGATACCTCTCCGATAATCGGAGTGACAAAACCTAATCTCAAATACGCCAACCCAACATGTACCTTTGGAGACACCTGTAGTACTTCTTTATAATCACCCAGCTTACGCTAGGACGCTTGGTAGTACCCAAAGTGTTCCTCCGCAGAACGGAGTTGTATAATCTCATAGTTACGTGAACATGTATAAGTCATGAAGAAAGCAATAGCAACATACTAAACGATCAAGTGCTAGGCTAACGGAATGGGTCATGTCAATCGATCATTCTCCTAATGATGTGATCCCGTTAATCAAATGACAACTCATGTCTATGGTTAGGAAACATAACCATCTTTGATTAACGAGCTAGTCAAGTAGAGGCATACTAGTGACACTCTGTTTGTCTATGTATTCACACATGTATTATGTTTCCTGCTAATACAATTCTAGCATGAATAATAAACATTTATCATGATATAAGGAAATAAATAATAACTTTATTATTGCCTCTAGGGCATATTTCCTTCAGCCTCCACTTGCACTAGAGTCAATAATCTAGTTCACATCGCCATGTGATTTAACATCAATAGTTCACATCTATATGTGGTTAATAACTCATAGTTCACATCGATTACGTGACCAACAATCCAAAGGGTTTACTAGAGTCATGAATCTAGTTCACATCGCTATGTGATTAACACCCAAAGAGTACTAAGGTGTGATCATGTTTTGCTTGTGAGATAATTTTAGTCAACGGTCTTCGCTACATTCGTGAGTCGTATGTATTTTGCAAATTTCTATGTTCATAATGCTCGCATGGAGCTACTCTAGCTAATTGCTCCCACTCTCAATATGTATCTAGATCGAGACTTAGAGTCATCCAGATCGGTGTCAACTCTTGCATCGATGTAACTCTTCATGCACGCAACCTTTTCACTTCCATAATCGAGAAACATATCCTTATTCCACTAAGGATACTTTTGATCGTCAGTCCAATGATCTACTTCCTAGATCACTATTGCACCCTTGCCAAACCTAGAGTAGGGTATACAATAGGTCCGTACACAAAGATGGCATACTTTATTGATTCTATTGCCAAGGTATATTGAATTTCATTCTTCTCTATCTATCATCTCGCCGTGGTCGGGTTTTTAGTCTTACTCAATTTCACACCTTTAAACACGTGCAAGAACTCTTCTCTTTCGATCGTTCCATTTTGAACTACTTCAAAATCTTGTCAAGGTATGTACTCATTGAAAAACTTATCAAGCGCCTTGATCTATCTCTATAGATCTTGATGCTCAATATGCAAGCAGCTTCAACGAGGTCTTTCTTTGAAAAACTCCTTTCAAACACCTTTATGCTTTGTCTAATAATTCCCACATTATTTCCAATCAACAATATGTCATTCACATACTTATCGTAAATGTTGTAGTTCCACTCACTTTCTTTAAATACAGCATTTCCAAAAGTCTCAGATAAAACCATATGCTTTGATCAATACATCAAAGCGATATTCCAACTCCGAGATGCTTGCACCACCATTGATGGATTCGTCGAGCTTGCACATTTTGTTAGCACCTTTAGGATTGACAAACCTTCCGTTGCATCATATACAACTCTTCTTTAATAAATCCATTAAAGAATGTAGTTTTGACATCCATTTGCCAGATTTCACAAATGTGGCAATTGCTAACATGATTCTGACAGATTTAAGCATCGCTACAATTGAGAAAATCTCATTGTAGTCAACACCTTGAACTTGTCAAAACCTTTTATGCAAAGTCGAGCTTTGTAGATAGTAACACTACTATCAACATCCTGCCTTCCTCTTGAAGATCCATTTATATAATATGGCTTGCCGATCATCGGGCAACCCATCAAAGTCCACACTTTGTTCTCATATTGGATCCCATCTCAGATTTCATGGCCTCAAGCCATTTCGGGAATCGGCTCATCATCGCTTCCTCATATTCGAGGTTCATCATGGTCTAGTAACATGACTTCCGAAATGATTACCGATCACTGGTGCGGATCTTACTCCGAAGACCTACGAGGTTTGGTAGCAACTTGATCTAAGTTTCATGATCATCATCATTAACTTCCTTACTAATTGGTGTAGGAATCATCAAACTGATTTCGTGATGAACTACTTTCCAATAAGGAGAAGGTACAATTACCTTATCAAGTTCTACTTTCCTCCCACTCACTTCTTTCGAGAGAAAACTCCTTTCTAGAAAGGATCCATCTTAGCAACGTAATGTTTTGCCTTTAGACCTGTGATAGAAGGTGTACCCAACCGTTCCTTTGGGTATTCTATGAAGACGATTCTCCGATTTGGGTTCGAGCTTATCAGTGAAAACTTTTTCACATAAGCATCACAACTCCAAACTTTAAGAAACCATACTTAGGTTTATCGTTAAACCATAGTTCATACGGTGTCCTCAACGGATTTAGATGGTTGCCCTATTAAACGTGAATGCAGCTGTCTCTAATGCATAACCCCAAAACGATAGTGGTAAATCGTAAGAGACATCATAGATCGCACCATATCCAATAAAGTGCGGTTAATTTCGGACACACCATTATGCTGGGTGTTCCATATGGCGGAGGTGAAACTATTTCCACATTGTTTCAAATGAAGACCAAACTCAGAACTCAAATATTTATCTCCACGATCAGATCAGAAACTTTATTTTCTTGTTACGATGATTTTCCACTTCACTCAAATTTTTGAACTTTTCAATTATTTCAGACTTATGTTTCATCAAGTAGATATACCCATATCTGCTCAAATCATCCGTGAAGGTCGAAAATAACATATCCATTAGCATCAACACTCATTGGATCGCATACATCGGTATGTATTATTTCCAATAAGTCAATAGCTTGTTCCATTGTTCCGAGAACGGAGTTTTAGTCATCTTGCCCAAAAGGCACGGTTCGCAAGCATCAAATGATTCATAATCAAGTGATTCCAAAAGTCCATCAAGATGGAGTTTCTTCATGCGCTTATACCAATATGACCTAAACGGCAGTCACAAATAAGTTGCACTATCATTATTAACTTTGCATCTTTTGGTTTCAATATTATGAATATGTGTATCACTACGATCGAGATCCAATGAACTATTTTCATTGGGTGTGTAACTATAAGGTTTTATTCATGTAAATGTAACAACAATTTATTCTCTTACTTAAATGAATAACTGTATTGCAATAAACATGATCAAATCATATTTATGCTCAACACCAAATAACACTTATTTAGGTTCCACACTAATCCCGAAAGTATAGGAGGAAGCATGATGATCATATCAATCTTGGAACTACTTCCAACACTCATCGCCACTTCCCTTCAACTAGTCTCTCATTATTCTGTAACTCCTGTTTCGTTAAGTTACTTAATCTTAGCAACCAACTAGTATCAAATACTCGTGGGCTACTATAAACACTAGTAAGGTACACATCAATAACTCTGTATATCAAATATAACCTTGTTCACTTTGCCATCCTTCTTATCCACCAAATATTCAGGGGTAGTTCCGCTTCCAAAGGACGCCAGTTCCATTGCAGCATAAAGTACTTAGTCTCGTGCTTAGGTCTAGACTTGGCTTCTTCACCGAAAGCAGCAACTTGCTTGCCGCTTTCTTTGAAGTTCCCCTCTTCCCTTTGCCATTTTCCTTGAGACTAGTGGTCTTGTCAACCATCAACACTTGATGTTTTTTTCTTGATTTCTACCTTCACCGATTTTTAGCATCGCCAAGAGCTCGAGAATCTTTTTCGTCATCCCTTGCATATTATAGTTCATCACGAAGTTCTACTAACTTAGTGATGGTGACTAGAGAATTACGTCAATCACTATCTTATCCGGAAGATTAACTCCCACTTGATTCAAGTGATTGAAGTACCTGCATAACTGAGCACATGCTCACTAGTTGAGCGATTCTCTCCATCTTTTAGCTATAGAACTTGTTGGAGACTTCATATCTCTCAACTCGGTATTTGCTTGAAATATTAACTTCAATTCCTTAGGAACATCTTTATATGGTCCATGACGCTTCAAAAACGCCTTTGAAGTCCCGATTCTAAGTCATACATGGTGCACTTTAAACTAATCAAGTAGTCATCATATTGAGCTAGCAAATGTTCATAACATTCGTTCATATTGAGCTAGCCAAACGCTCGCAATGCCCTCAGATTCGTCTTGCAATAGGTCTGCCAACAGCGCACAAGGTAATTTTCCAGGCAGCAATGAGGATAAACCTCAGATCACGGATCCAATCCGCATCATTGCTACTAACATCTTTCAATACAATTTTCTAGGAACACATGAAAATAAACATAGGGAAGCACAAACATACGAAGCAAATAAGCTATTGATCTTACAACATAATTTGCAAAATACTAACAGGACTAAGTTCATGATAAATTAAAGTTCAATTAATCATATTACTTAAGAACTCCCACTTAGATAGATTATCTCTCTATCATCTAAGTGATTACGTGATCCAAATCAACTCAAACCATGTCCCATCATCACGTGGAGATGGAGTAGTTTTCAATGGTGAACATCACTATGTTGATCATATCTATTATATGATTCACGCCGACCTTTCTGGTCTCCGTGTTCCGAGGCCATATCTGTTATATGCTAGGCCTCACAAGTTTAACCTGAGTATTCCGGTGCGCAACTCGTTTTGCACCGCAGTAGATGGACGAGAGCTTATCACACCCGGATCAATAACGTGGTGTTCTAAGTACTGGCTTAACTTCTTAGCAACGGTGCATACTGTGGAGAACACTTCTTGATAATTTTAGTGAGAGATCATCTTATAATGCTACCGTCAATCAAAGCAAGATAAGATGCATAAAGGATAAACATCACATGCAATCAATATAAGTGATATGATATGGTCATCATCATCTTGTGCTTGTGATCTCCATCGCCAAGCACCGCCATGATCACTCATCGCCACCGGCGCCGACACCTTGATCTCCATCGTAGCATCGTTGTCGCCTCGCCAACTATTGCTTCTACGACTATCGCTATCGCTTAGTGATAAAGTAAAGCAATTACATGGCTTTTGCATTTCATACAATAAAGCGACAACCATATGGCTCCTGCCAGCTTGCCGATAACTTCGGTTACAAAACATGATCATCTCATCAATAAAATATAGCATCACGTCTTGACCACATCACATCATTAACATGCCCTGCAAAAAACAAGTTAGACGTCTCCCTCTACTTTGTTGTTGCAAGTTTTACGTGGCTGCTACGCGGCTGAGCAAGAACCGCTTCACTCTACGCATCAAAACCACAACGATAGTTTGTCAAGTTGGTGCTGTTTTAACCTTCGCAAGGACCGGGCGAGCTACACCGTTCAACTAAAGTGAGAGAAACAGACACCCAGTCACCTTTAAGCAACGAGTGCTCGCAAGGTGAAACCAGTCTCGTAGAAGCGACGCGTAATGTCGGTCCGGCCGCTTCATCTCACAATACCGTGAACCAAAGTATGACATGCTGGTAAGCAGATGACTTATATCGCCCACAACTCACTTGTGTTCTACCTGCATATGACATCAACGCATAAAACCAGGCTCGATGCCATCGTTGGGGAACGAGTATTTCAAAAATTCCTACGCACACGCAAGATCATGGTGATGGCATAGCAACGAGAGGGGAGAGGTCCGCCCACGCATCAGAGACCAAAAGCGAAGCGATAACAACGCGGTTGATGTAGTCACGCCTTCACGATCCGACCGATCCAAGCACCAACGACGGCACCTCCGAAGTTCGCACACGCTAGCTCGATGACATCCCCGACTCCGATCCAGCAAAGTGTCGGGATGAGTTCCACAAGACGACGGGCAGGACGATGATGATGCTCCACGACGCGGGTTCCCAAGCCCGCGACATTGACTTCTCCCCGGCAGGTTCGCCCGCGACGAAGACCGAAGTGGAATATGGTGGAGGGGGCACCGACACGGCTAAGGAACGATCCAGATCAACTTGTGTGTCTGGGTGCCCCGCCTTGGATATAAAGGAGGGAGGGGGAGGAGGCCGCCCTAGGAGGAGGGCGCCAAGGGGAGTCCTACTCCCACCGGAGTAGGACTCCTTTCCTAGTCCAACTAGGAGAAGGGGAAAGGGGGAAGGGAAAGGAAGGAGAGGGGCTGCGCCCCCCTTGTCCACCGGACGGGCTTGGGAGGGGCCCACCCTCCCCCTTCCCACTAAGGCCCATTAAGGCCCAATACTCTTCCCCGAATTCCCAAACTCCCAGACCAAAATTCCCAATCACTTAACCTTCCAACCTCCAATATAGTCCCCAATATATCGATCTTTACGCCTCACCATTTCGAGACTCCCGTCATGTCCCCGATCTCATCCGGGACTCAACTCCTTCGTACATCAAAACTCATAAACTCATAATATAACCGCCATCAAACCTTGTTGCGGCACCGGGTTCGAGAACTATTAGACATGACCAGAACTATTCTTGGTCAATAACCAATAGGGACCTGATGCCCATATTGGCTCATATTCTACGAAGATCTTTATCGGTCAAACCGCATAACAACATACGTTGTTCCTTTGTCATCGATTTAATTTGCCCGAGATTCGATCGCCGGTATCCAATACCTAGTTCAATCTCCCACCGCAAGTCTTTACTGCTCGAATCATCATCCCAAACTAACTCATTAGTTACAATGCTTGCAAGGCTTAAATGATGGCATTACCGAGAGGGCCCAGATACCTCTCCCACAATCGGAGGACAAAACCTAATCTCAAATACGCCAACCCAACAAGTACCTTTGGAGACACCTGTAGTAACCTTTATAATCACCCGCTTGCCAGACGCTTGGTAGTACCCCAAAGTGTTCCTCCCAAACGGAGTTGCATAACTCATAGTTACGGAACATGTATAAGTCATGAAGAAAGCAAAGCAACATACTAAACGATCAAGTGCTAGGCTAACGGAATGGGTCAGTCAATCGATCATTCTCCTAATGATGTGATCCCGTTAATCAAATGACAATCATGTCTATGGTTAGGAAACATAACCATCTTCGATTAACGAGCTAGTCAAGTAGAGGCATACTGGACACTTGCTTGTCTATGTATTCACAATGTATTATGTTTTGTTAATCAACTAGCATGAATAAAAACATTTATCATGATATAAGGAAATAAATAATAACTTTATTATTGCCTCTGGCATATTTTTCACCTAGCCCTCGCTGACCCCCCTTTCACTGGGGGACCCGAGTCCCCCCGCCATTTTCATCACCCGCCGCCTTCCTAGCCACCCCCCCCACCGACCCCAGGACGCCTCCCCACTGGCCCAAGACCCTACCGGCCACCCAACCGACCCCCGACGACCGGAGCCACCAAAAAGATTTCATCGCCACCGGCCTTGGCCGAGCCGTAAGTCACCGAGACCCTCCCATCCGGCGCCATCGACCCCAGTAGAACACTTAAGGGGTATTTTTAATAAAACCGACCCCTTTTTTGCTTATTTGTTTATTTTCATTAGGTTTTTATTTATTAGCCCGCCCACTAGTTTAACCCTAGGCCCGGTTTAGTTTATAATTAAAGACGGTAATGTAGTTTAGGGCCCATTAGGCCCTTTTTTTTCTTTTTATTTTCATTTTCTTTTTAAAGAATTGTTCCTTGTTTTGAAAAAAATTCATATCTTTTATTCTGTTTATTATTTTTAGGTGATTCTTTTTTGTTGGTTTGCAAATTTTCTATAGTTTATTGAATATATATTTAGCTATGTTAAAATTAATTAAAATTGTTTTAATTTAGTTTTAGCGAAAGTAAATCTGCTATAACTTTGAGTTAGAAAAATTATTTTGGATGATTCTTTTTGTCCCAACTTTATTTTGACATTGCCAAACCATAAAATTAATTTGGGTATTTTAGGATTAATAAAAAAAAGGTTTTAAACAGAATCTTGTTAATCCTAATTAATTAATCAATGCTTTTCCTATTATTTTAATTAGTAAAAAATTTATTTTTAACATGTGATTGATTATTCTAGGATAGTTTCTGTCACTTTATAGGATGAACTTTTTTTTTAATAAATAAAAGTTTTATTTTATTTTTCTTAATAGAAATTGGATTAGGCCTAATAGGAGTTTCATAATAGATTTTAATTAATTCTTTTTATCCTAGTTGCTTAGTGAATTCTTTTTCTTTAAGTTAACCTAAAACCAATTATTTATGTTGAAAAAATTTATTATATAAAACTACTTTTAGTTGTTGTTTAAAGTAGGAAAACTTTTATTGGTTTTTTGAGTTTTTCCTTGGGTTTTGCTTTTGTTGGTTTTTTGGTTTACTTTGTTATGCTATTGTGTTATGTGATCCTATTGCTATATGCTTATTGTGATTTGTTTGTCTCAAAGAGAGTTTCCAGGCAAGTTTTCATTACAATCTTTTAGCTTAAGGATCATCAAAGGCAAGTTTTGATCGTTATTTTCTATACCTATATTTTTTTGGCATTAGAATTGTCACCACCCCACCATGCATGAGATTGAAAATTTTGAAGTTAAATCCCGAGTATCATTGGGTGGATAACCCCTTTGTTACCATGACCCCGGACGGGAAGATTTTGTATGCTCAGGACGGTTTTGCTGAGTGAAATAAGATGTGAGAGTCAAATGATGACAACCCCATGAACTAAAGAATCAAGATGGACTTCGAATTCACCACGGGTGGAGGACGGTTGATTTGGCACCGGAGAACCCAAAGGGTTGGTCGGGACATGGAGAAATGCCATACATCTATGGAAAGCTTCACCCACCAATTTAAGAGAAGGATGGAGCCCCATGACCGGGCCATTCCTGCAGCCGCAAGCCATTATGGGCTCGCGGGTCAACCCTAGTAGTGACGCTTGGCTGGAGACCACGAGATGTAGAAGAACGGTAGGATTGATGGGTACCTCAAAAGAGCTTAAAGAACTCTTTTGGAAGACCTCGTTTATTTTCCGCCTTCAAACAATTTTGAAGGGACTTAAAAGGAGGGAAATGATTTCATGGGAAAAGTGCTAAACCTCCGCAGAGTTTAAAGATCTAATCATTAGCCGTGTCCCCTTACGACAATTTGAGCCCGGAACTTGGAAGTTTTAAATCTCAACACTAAAAACTAATGAATTAATTTGAGGGGTTTTATGACTTAATAATTTGGGAATGAGATATTGGTTGGGAACCATCTCCAATAACTACCAACAATTATGTAGTAATTTCAAAGCAAGTCCACTATAGTAGGAGAAAATTGGCTTTTCGAAAATGATGAAACTTTAGAGCTCCACAGCCAAAAATGCATATAGTGTTAGTAACTTTATTATTGTTATTCTTCATAACTTGCCCTTTTATTCCAAAAAGTTGACTTACATGGTCCAAAGTTATGTTGCGAGGTATATTCCGATCAGAGGAGGTACGCCCGCCTGGGATTGCCCTTGGAGCCGGATGGATCTTGCATTTTCACGCCCGCAAAGAAGAGTTTATTTCCATGAGTTGGCCTTTGAGCCAATTTATTCCCTTTGGAAAAGACTCTATAAGGAAACGGTAATAATATTCGGTGTGATTGAACTTTTGATTACTTTATCATGTAATTGAGTACCAAAGATGATTTGGATGGCATGGTACGTAGATTGAAGAGGGTCAGGTCGCTACGTAACTATAGGTTAATCCCATAACATAATTCATATTGGCTTTTGGCCACAAGAAGAACATCATCAAAAAAGGGATATTTCGGAGAATCAACGGGATCATAGCAATCATCATAGCAATCATCCTTCTAAGAACAAGGGGAAATTAAAAATGTTGAGTTGAAGAGTTTCCCATTAGAAGGTGGGAACGGGTGATCAATCCGCCTTCCTCTTTTTTGTTCTTTTTGCTTTCCTCATCACTTTTTTCATCCAATGAGCTCAATGTACCAATTTATTCTTCCATAGCTTCCTGCAAAATATTAGTTCTTCCTCGACGGCGGACTTTCTTCATAAAAGAATTAATAGTAATTTATTCATAATTTTCAATAGCAATATCCGTATAGCAAGATTTTCCCGCCTTATAACCATCATCATCAAAAGCTTCAATACTTTTCAAAAAAAGCTTCAATATCATAGGCAGCCTTTAAAAGCAAAAAATTCTTTCTATTTGTTCCACATCTTAGTAATCATATATACCATTTGTTGGGGAAACCTGCGAAAATAAAAATTTCCTACGGTTTCACCAAGATCCATCTATGAGTTCATCTAGCAACAAGTGATAGGAGTGCATCTACATACCTTTGTAGATCGCGAGCGAAGCGCTCAAGAGAACGGGGTTGAGGGAGTCGATTCGACGTGATCCAAATCACCGATGACCAAGTGCCGAACGGACAGCACCTCCGCTCAACACACGAGGAGCGGATGACGCCTCCCGCACCTTGATCCGCAAGGAGGAGGGAGAGGTTGATGAAGATCCAAGAAGACGACATCGTGGTGGTGGATGTAGCAGGGTTCGCAGGCTTCGCCAAGCAACCACGGGAGGGAGAGGTGAGGGAGGGGAGGAGGCGCCAGGTGTTGCGGCTGCCTCCCCCCTCTTTTATAGGGACCCTGGGGCCGCCCCAGGAGATGGGATCTCTAGGGGCGGCGGCCAAGGGGTGGAGGCCCCCAAGGCAGTGGAGGCGCCTCCCCAGGGTTCCCAACCCTAGGCGCAGGGGCCCGGGGGCACCAGCCCACCAGGGCTGGTTCCTCCCACTTCAGCCCATGGGCCCTCCCGGATAGGTGGCCCACCCTGGACCCCGACCCTTCCAATGGTCCCGACAATCCGGACCCAAACTTTCCCGATGGTCAAACTCGACTTCCCATATAAATTCTTTACCTCCGACCATTCCGAACTCTCGTGACGTCCGGATCTCATCCGGACTCCAAACAACTTTCGGTTTGCTGCATACCATATTCATACAACCCTAGCGCCACCGAACCTTATGTTAGACCCTACGGTTCGAGACAGTAGACATGACCGAGACGCTTTCCCGTCAATAACCAACAGCGGATCTGGATACCCATGTTGGCTCCTACATGCCCTCGATGATCTCGGATGAACCACGATGTCGAGGATTCAAGCAACCCAGATACAATTCCTTTGTCAATCGATAAGTTATTTGCCCGAGATTCGATCGTCGTATCCCAATACTCGCTCAATCTCGCTACCGCAAGTCACTTTACTCGACGAATGCATGATCCCGTGACCAAACACTGGTCACTTTGAGCTCATTATGATGATGCATTACCGAGGGCCCAGGATACCTCTCCGAATACGGAGTGACAAATCCGCCTCGATCCGTGTCAACCCAATGACACTTTCGAGATACCTAGTGCACCTTTATAGTCACCCGCAGCCAGGACGCTTGGTACACCCAAAGCACTCCTAGGTATCCGGAGTTACACATCTCATGGTCTAAGGAAAGGATACTTGACATTGGAAAAGCTCTAGCAAACGAACTACACGATCTTGTGCTATGCTTAGGATTGTCTTGTCCATCACATCATTCTCCTAATGATGTGATCCCGTTATCAATGACATCCAATGTCCATAGTCGTGAAACCATGACTATCTATTGATCAACGAGCTAGTCAACTAGAGGCTCACTAGGGACATGTTGTAGTCTATGTATTCACAGTGTATTACGATTTCGATAATACAATTATAGCATGAATAAAAGACAATTATCATGAACAAGGAAATATAATAATAACCTTTTATTATTGCCTCTAGGCATATTTCCAACAGTCTCCCACTTGCACTAGAGTCAATAATCTAGTTACATTGTGATGAATCGAACACCCATAGAGTTCTGGTGTTGATCATGTTTTGCTCATGAAGAGGTTTAGTCAACGGATCTCATGACATTCAGATCCGTATGCACTTTGCAAATTTCTATGTCTCCATCTTGAACATTTTCACGAATGGAGTTGAAGCGACGCTTGATGTGCTCCGGTCTTCTTGTGAAACCTGGGCCTTGGCAAGTAATAGCTCCAAAGGTTTCAAAGAGTTTGATCGGCCCCACGCATTGGGTATGACTCCTAGGTCGGTGATGAACTCCTTCACCCAAATTGCTTCATGCCGCCTCCGAGGCTGCCATGTACTCCGCTTCACATGTAGATCCCGCCACGACGTCCTTGCAGCTGCACCACCATCGCTTCCACCATTCAACATATACACGTATCCGTTTGTGACTTAGAGTCATTCAGATCTGTGTCAGCTTAGGCCGACGAACCTTTACGAAGCTCTTCCACTCCATAAACGAAACATGTCCTTAGTCCTTTTCGTACTTCAAGATATTCTTGACCGCTGTTCAAAGGTTCCTTGCGGGATTACTTTGGTACCTTCCTACCAAACTTACGGCAAGGTTTACATGGTCTGGTACACAAAGATGGCATACATAATAGACCCTATGGCTGATGCATAGGGATGACACTCATCTCTTCTATATCTTCCCGTGGTCGGACATTGAGCCGAGCTCAATTTCACACCTTGTAATACGGCAAGAACCCTTTCGACTGATCCATTTTGAACTTCTTCAATATCTTATCAAGGTATGTGCGTGAAAGACCCTATGAGGCCCTCGATCTATCTCTATAGATCTTGATGCCTAATATATAAGCAGCTTCCAAGGTCCTTCATTGAAAAACTCTTATTCAAGTAGGCCTTAATGTTGTCCAAAAGTTCTATATCATTTCCCATCAAAAGTATGTCATCTACATATAATATGAGAAATGCCAGAGCTCCCACTCACTTTCTTGTAAACGCAGGCTTCTCCATAAGTTAGATAAACCCAAACGCTTTGATCATCTCATCAAAGTTAATGTTCCAACTCCGAGATGCTTGCACCAGCCCATAAATGGATCCTGGAGCTTGCATACCTTGTTAGCATTCTTAGGGTCACAAAACCTTCCGCTGCATCATATACGCTTCCTTAAGATAGCCAAGAATGCCGCTTTGACGCCCATTTCCATATCTCATAATCATAGTATGCGAATTGCTAACATGATTCGACGGATTCAGCTTTTAACGGAGAGAAAGTCTCATCGTAGTCAACCCTTGAACTTGCCGATAACCTTTAGCCAAAGTCGAGCTTTATAGATGGTAACATTACCATCCGCGCCCCTTCTTCTTAAAGATCCATTTGTTTTCTTCCGATCATCGGGCAAGTCCAAAGTCCATACTTTGTTTTCATACATGGATCCTATTCGATTGCATGGCTTCAAGCCATTTGTTGGAATCCCCGCCATCGCTTCTTCATAGTTCAAGGTTCACCGTTGTCAACAACATGATTTCCGGAGGGGTTGCCATACCACTGGGTGTGGAACGTGTCCTGTGGACCCAGGTTCGAGCAACTTGATCCAAGTACCTTGATCATCATTTAATTTCCTCCGCCGGAACCACAGAACATTTTCCGCTGCACTACTTTCCTGCAAGAGGTAGTATTTACAAGTTTACTTTCCTCCCACTTACCCTTTCGGAGAAACTTTTTTCCAAAAGGATCCGCTTCTGGCAACAAAGACGCTTCGGACTGGTAGAAGGTATACCCAATTTTTTAGGGTATCCATGAAACGATTTTTCCATTGGGTTCAGCTTTTGGGAAGTTTTTGACATAAGCTGTCCCCAAATTTTAGAAACGAAGCTTGGTTTTTCCCCCATTTCATATGGGTTCGTCAAGGATTTAACGGTCCCTTTTAAAAATGATTTCCTGAGGTCCCCAAAGTGAAACGGGACTCAAGTCGTACCAATGATCAAACCTGCACCCCATTCCCGGGGCCAGGGGAGGGAAACTTCCCTTTCCTTTTTGCCAAAGTGACTTAAAACCCTTTACTCCAAAATTTTCGACCTATTTTCCCAGAAATTCCTTGCCAAAGGCTCAGCTTGTTTACGAGAATACCCATATCTATCAAGTCATCGGAGGGAAAAAAATTCCCCTTGAGCCTCAACGCCATTGGACCGCACACATCGGTATGTATGATTTCCAATAATTGGTTTCGCCCATTGTTCCGAGAACGGAGTCTTGGCATTTCCCATAATGGTTCCATTGTCAAATGATTCATAATCGAGAGACTTAAAAGTCCATCAGATGGAGTTTTCATGCGCTTGACACCAATTGAAAGGCAAAACAAGTATGTGGGACTATCGTTATCAACTTTACATCTTTTGGTATTCCACTATGAATATGTGTAACAACGCTCGAGATTCATTAAGAATAAACCATTGACCATCGGAGCATGACCATAAAAAATCTCTCATATAAATAGAACAACCATTATTCTCGGATTTAAATGAGTAATCTCGATTAAACGAGATCCCGATACAATGTTCATGCTCAAACTTCACTAAATAACAATTATTGAGGTTTAAAACTAATCCCGAGGTAAATGTAGAGGTAGCGCGACGGCGATCACATCGACCTTGGAACCATTCCCGACGCCAAGATCCACCTCGCCCCGCCAGCCTCCGCTTATTCCGCAGCTCCCGCCTGAGTTACAAATATGAGCAAGGACCGTATCAAATACCCGGAGTTACTACGAGTAATCGTAAGGTACACATCAATTACATGTATATCAAATATACCTTTAGTGTTGCCGGCCTTCTTGTCGCTAAGTATTTGGGCAGTTCCGCTCGGACTTCCTTTGCAATAAAAGCACTCTGTGCTTGGGTCCATTCTTTGACTTCTTCCCGAATGCTTACCGGCGCCCCTTGC